>JABUQX010078045.1:12500-22540 GCA_015478945.1 Trachelipus rathkii
AAATTTAGCTGGGTAATCCTAATTCATCCTCTGAAATTTAGCTGGGTAATCCTAATTCATCCTCTGAAATTACATGAATAGAATATTTGCTGATACCGATATCATCACCAATTTCTCTCACTGTCATACGATGATCTGGCGTTATCAAGGAGCTCACTTTCTTAATTTTTTCTGCATTCCTGCTTGTTGGCGGCCTTCATGAACGATGATCACTCTCCGATGATTTGCGACCATTTTTAAACCGGTTGTACCCGTATTTTCTCCAAGTGATTCCCATTGCATCATCATCAAAAGCCTGTTGAATCTTGCGAATTGTTTCCGTCTGCGTATCACTAAACTTCAGGCAAAACTTGATGCAGTTTCTTTGCTCAACGCGTTCTGTCATCTCACTCAAAATAAAATTTCTACGTTCACACACAACACTACCCCACTCGTCATCAACCTGTTTGCGACTGATGTGTTCGGCAAGCCAAAAAAACCTGCGCTCGCACAAATGTTCCCTGCATCTTCCAATTGCTGCAAACCTCAAGTAATTACTTTCTTCGGAAAAGAATCAAGTCGGATACTTTTCAGTCAGACCTCGTAGTCGAAATACTCAAACTCGCATACTTTTTCCAGTTGCCTCCCATCCAACATGATTTCACATTGCGGACTGTCCTCACACCACCGTCACTTTCTTTTGTCTATATTTACTTTTAAATCCCTCCTTTTACACATCCTGCCAAACTCCTTTACTAATCCTCTCAAATTTCTTCAGATTCACCACACAAAGCCAAATCATCTGCGTGCAATAAACAGGACATCCATATGCATATTAAATAGTCATGGAGACATAACACATCCCTCCAGCACTCCACTATTAATATTAACCATTCAGTCAACACTCCATTTATTCTCACACATACTTCAATATCAACATACATACTCTTGATTTTATTCCCAAGCCTACCACCAACACCATATATCACTAACACCTGGCACAGAAATTCCCTATTAATCCTGTCATAAGCCTGTTGTAAATCCATAAAACCGAATATAATATTTTTTACTCCTCATTTTCTCACTCATTTGTTTCAATGTAAAAATTTGATCTACACATCCTCTACCACTTCAAAAGGCACTTTGTTCTTGGACAAGCAGTTCCTCAGTCACTCAACGCACTCTTTCAACCCAAGACTAGCATATGTTTTCCCTGTAATGCTCAATTAATTAATTTCTCTAATTTCTACAGTTTCCCTTATCATCCTTATTCTTTTACAAAGGTACTATGGCTGGGTCTCCTCCAGCCATTCGGAACTACACCCACCACAAACGCTTTGTTGCACAACTTTCTTATCCAGTCAATCACAATGTTACCTCCATTCTTGATCATTTCACTAGTAAGTCCATCTATACAGGCTGATTTACCATTCTTCAAACTTTCTCATTACCCTTACCTCCTCCTTGCCAATTACCTAATCCCCAAAATACCTTACTTTTTCTTATACCATCAATCTCACACGCTTCATCACTGCCAATGTCTTGCAGATATTTGAAGCGTTCTTTCCACGCTCTCTTCATGTCTATCTCATCAGTCACGAAAGCACCATACCTTTTTATTATTCTTACTCTCTTAAATTTTCGAACTTCTTTCTAGAAGAGATTCTTATTCCCTTGTAAGTCTTCACTCATCCTTCTTTCAAACTGTTCATTTACCTAAATTTTTTTCCTACATATGCAACTTTTAGCCGTTTATTTCTTCCCATATATTTTTATATACCTTTCTTTCGAAACCTCTTCATTGACTTTTGGTACATTCAACCACTCCTTGCTTTTACTTTTTCCAGCTTGCATCACCTGCATACCATCATTCGCGTTATGAAAATTTTACTTTCCTACTTCAGCACTCCCCAGACTTCTCTGCACACTTGTGTCCAAGATTCAGTTAGTTTTCATCTGCTCAAAAATTTCAACTGACTTATTTTGCAAAGTGGCTCTCACTCGTTGAATAATTTTTACATAATATTCATCAACTTCTCACTTATAATTCTGCCGTTTAAATCCTTTTTTTTTTTCATCTCCATCCATGCCCCTACTAATTTAATTTTACAGAAAAAAAACAACAATGATCTGATTTTCCCATCCTCATCAAATTCGCTGAGTTAACATAAATCACATACTTCAATATCTTCATCACCAACACAAAATGAATCATACTCTTCACATCGACACCATCTCAACCTAAACCAACTTTCGTATACTTATGAATAGTCTTTTGTTCAAAAAAATATATTACTTACATACATACAGTATATCTTTTCTCACATAAATCAATCCCTCTCCTACCATTCTCACTTTCCCCCCGCAACACCAAAGACACCTGTTAAATTACCCCTTTTCGATCACTTATACAACCATTCAAGTCGTCCAACATAATTAATCTAAAACCCCCATTCATCCTGTCTAAAGTATAAACAACACGTTCCTTAACTTTCTCAAAAATAAATTTAACCATTAGTATTCTAGTACTCGCAGAAACAAAATCTACCATTGCTCTGTGCCACAAATCAATCATTAGAATCGAACTCATTCTCCCCGACACTCATTCCTCTCCTCTCCATCCACATCATTCACTTTCACTTCCTTTACCACTCCTTTCATATATATATATTTATAATATAAATATATTATATTTTATATATATTATAATATATATAATATATATATAATATAAATATAATATATATATATATATATATAAAGTGGAGGTGTTGTATTTTATAGGGATGATTTGGTTCTGTGTAGCTAATCAAGAGAGTTTGAAGGGATTGGTAGGAGAGATTTGGCAGGTGTGTTTAAAAGTGAGGGGCTTGAAAGTAAACGTGGATAAGAAAAGAGTAAGTATGGTTTGAGTCTGAGGACGCTCTCGGTTGTGAATGATTAGTAAGTGACCACTGGAACAAGTGTCTAGAATTTAAAATATTAGGGTTATGTTGGATGAAGGGAAAAATAAGGCCAGAGTGAGAGAGGTAAAGTTGTGAATGGCAGGAAGTGCATGCTTCAGTGCAATTAAATCGTTGGTGAATGTAAAGGCAACTAAGTCTTTGATTGTCTGGTCTTAGCAATGAGGGTATGTGTTATTACCTATGTTATTGTAATAGTTATGATGAGACTATGATCTGGAATAGATGTATAGATCTAAAAAGTTCAATGTGTTCAGATGGAGCATGCTAGGTGTGTGTTAGGTCGAGAAGAATTGATAAAATTGAGCATGAACTTATGAGAGAGTGATGTGTGTGAGTAAAGAATGGGGGGTGTTAAATATGAGAGAATAATTGGAAAGTATGTTGAATGGTTTCTGTCTTGGAAGATGAATGATAGCGGTGGTTAGCGAGTATAGATTGGCGAGATTGTGGGAACCACCGGCTGGGGAGACCAAAAGAAAGAAGAAAGAAAAAGGAGGATTTGATAGTAAAACAATGTGAAGAGAAGAAAAGTGGGAGTTTGTAGAGGCGGAAGAAAGGTGTATAAACAGGAGTGAATGGCGGTGGATTGTGAGGGGGTGAAGTTTAGTGGCCCACCGCCAAGGATGACCCTTACTTATTGTACGATTACATATTTGGAGGGGTCCATCGCCTTCGCCATGAAGCTTAGTAGAATATGACGCGATGAAAAGTTCTCACTAATGATGTACTGAGGGCCGTAGGCCTGGGCTATCTGCGACAATGTCATTTCTTCACGCCTCCGATCGCATCACGCACCTACTCCCATCTCTTGGGAAAAAATAGAGGTAAAGTAAAGAAAAGAAAAAAGAAAAATAGTATTATATATATATATTTATATATATAATATCGATATATTATATATATATATATCTATATATATATATAATATATATATATATATATATAGTATATATAATATTAAAATATATATTATAATATATATAGATATTTATATATTATATATATATAATATATATATATAATATATAAATAAGATTAATAATATATTTTAAATTAATGATGTAGAATAAAAGTTATAGAAAATATATATATATATATACTATTTTCCATATACGAAAATTATATTTGTTTTAAAAAATAAACTATAAAAATATACATGAAAATAAATTTAGGTACCAGTGAATCCCGCGCGAGCATTCGGGAATGTACTGGAACCAGAGGTACAGAAAAATTTTTCATTCGATTGCTCCTTAACGTAAATTCCAAATTGAAGAAGAAAGTTTTTTTTTTTTTTTTGTAAAATGATCTGTAATTATTACGTAATAAGAGAAACCTTTGTTCCAATTTATTATTTTTATTTAAGTTTTCTTGTGATTGCATTTTATTAATAATAATAAAAATAATAATAATAATATGTTTATAATAATTAATAAAATAATAATATAATAATATAATAAATAATAATTAATAATATAAGATAATAATATAATATATAATAAATATTAAAATATAAATATATAAAAAATATATAAAAAATAATGAATAATAATAATAATAATAATATAATAATAAATTAAAAATAATATGTATATTAATAATAAACAATAAAATAATAATAAAAATAAAATAAAAATAAAAATAATAATAATAAAAAATAAAAATAAAAAATATAAAATATTAAGATTATTTTTAAAATATTATTAAAACAAATTTAAAATTTCTTTTCTGACAAAATATAATCATGACTAATAATTTTTATCACTAATAATATTATAATAATAATAAATAATATAATAATAATAATAATATAATTAATAATAATATATAATAATAATTAATATAATATAATATTGAAACTACCATGCAACTTTCCAAACCTAAATAAAAAAGTAAAAAATATAAAAAATTAAAATTTACATCAAAGAAGATGTTTCAAAGCCTACTAAATTGACGTCTTTGGAGAGGAGAGAAATTTTCAATCAAATTTCATAGTATTGTTTTTAAAAAAACTGTTTAAGAAGTTAATAAAATGTCCTTAAGGGAAATCAGTAGTGAAAAGTGAGCATGAATAATTGATGAATGTGAAACTAGGTTAAGGTTTAGGTTAGTCGTAGTTGAGGTAAGAGAGGGGTAATGGCGCGATATTACACCTACCGATTAAGGTATTCACATTCATATATGGCGTAGGCGATTGAGTGAAAACTGACACAGCCACTTTCCCAGAATAGGGATGTGCGCGTGAGTATTGGTCTCCGAGAGAAACCCCTTTTGAACGTACCTAGATCTCATAGTGAGCCGTTAGTGAACGATGAAAAACTCGGAGGGTGAAATACCTGTGCAATTATAAGGTACCATTATCGTTATGGAGTTGTCTATACTCAGCGTACACATCCAAAAGGGGAGGGTACACCAGCCCATCTTCCGAACTCAAGATAATATTGGACGGATTGAGTGGTTTAGTAACACATTTACTTTTGAGTATAATCTTTTGCATAAACCCATATAGGGTACATTACCGACATTTGGATGTACGAACCAGACAAATAAAAATTAAAAAAAATTAAAAAAAAATGTATTTTAGATAAAAAAAATTTAAAATTAAAAATATAAAAAGAATTATTAAAAAAATTCCTATAGAGAACTTCAAAAAATAATTATTCTCAATTTTAAAAAATAAATAAAACTTAAATGAATTTGAGGAAATTTTTAAAAAATTTTTTGATAATAAAGATGAGAAAAAAAATAAGCAAGCAAATAAATAATTACTATAGCATAAAGGAGACAGATGTTTATGTCTGTTTTGACTAATTGCTATTTGGATCGAAGGTTGAGCAACATGGGGAGGGGCGGTACTGCTGGAGTTAGACACCAAATTAAAAAAGTATCATGATATTATTAGCAGCTTTTTGTGTCTCATAGTGATTGAATCCGCCCCGACACCCCTCTACAAGCCTCTGGATGGCAGGCCTCTTGGAGCTGTCTTCGTTGAGAATACACCGGACGTCGCTCCAGCCTCGCTTTTGCTCTCAACGGCAATCACCACTCTAATCTCTTATGAAATTCAATAGTTTCAATTCCACTTTTAGTGGTATTCTATTCGAGAATGACACATAATTATCATCTTAAAACTTTCATCATTAGTTTTGTTTTATATGCACTTTACTATGACAATCAAATTGCGATGGGAATTTTTCTGGTTCTTTACTTTCAGGAAGAATAACTATGTGATCGATTCATCAAAAACGTCACATAAAGGAAACTCTGCTTAATTTTCAGTACTAATATACTGTTTTTAGCGATTTAAAATTTTACAACGGTACATTTGATTTGCTGCTTGGTGCTCTAACGCATACCTCCTAAGACGCATGTCTCTAAATCAGTATAGGAGTCAACCCCACCCCTCCCGCCATCACCGAACCCAAATTCTTGAAATATTTTCTACAAAAAAAAATTTCAGAAGCGTTCATCAGTTATATCTTCTGAATTAAAGAAAAACCACTGGTAGAGTTCAATATTGAAATTATAGCCATACGCAGATATTTTTGTATCCTAACGGCCCTCCCCCTGGAACGCCACTGTTAAAAGTTTATAAATAAAACTATAAATTTGAGTAGGGATAGAAATTTTAATAAGTAAAAGAAGATTATTCCATTACTTACACTATATTGTTTTCTGAAAATAATCTGGTCGTGAGTTTCTTCATAAAACAATTTTAAAATTAAGTTTTAACATTTAACATAATTTTTTTTTAAATCACAAGCTATACTCTAAAAAAGAGTGGTGGGATGGCTACATAGCAGGAATGTAAACATTCACAATGTAAAGTCAAAGTTCCCTTATAAAAATAAAGGCTATAACACTGGTACCATTGGAATTCAAAGGAATATACCAGCTAACACATCACCATATGTCACCTAACACATCTTGATACACGATATTGTGGTGTTAAAACAATTAACAAAGTTTTCAACTTGTTCTTTAACTAAACAGATAAACAGTGAACTAAACATTGTGACCCATTTAAATTTATACGTCATTACTGTATTTCACCACTTATTTCTATAATAACAGGTATCTCTTTTTTCTTCAACCATTATTATTATTTTTGCCGAACATCGTAAATTAGAAATAATTTGTCAATCGTGTGTAATTAGCATAGTGACAACGTATATTATTGAAAAAAGAGTGGCATTACGCAGCATTAAGATACATTTATAGGAAAACTTAATTTATTACAGAAATATAATGATAATTCATTCAAAAAATCGATTACATACCTTATGCATGAATAAATCGCTAAAATCAGCAAAGATTCCGCCCATTATAAACTAATAAAAGTAACTACCGTGATATCAAATATCGTAACCTGTTTCACTTTGCGTCTGTAACCAAAACTAATTTTCTTATTTAATCATATCAGTACCTAAGTTTTTCATATTAACACTGTAATATTTAATCATTAACTCATTTAACCATATAATTTCATAACTGTTATCAACGGATATATATTGACTAAACGTAATCAAAAAGTTTTTGTCTTAATACAAAGACTATAATCATATATTTACATAAGGGTGGAACCATAGAATTATTATTATAATTCAACACAGAAAACTAAACATACCTTATACACGATAATAACAAGACTAACATTTAACAATAATTCGAATTAATCTTAAACAACATAGATGATAACTGAGGAAATAACATAAGTTAGAACATTTATTTACTTTTTAAACTTATTTGTTTTAAAATACTTTTTTTCTTTGTGCTAATTCCTTTTATCATTTTTACAGAAAAAGTAGTGTAAATTATAAAAAATCTGCGAATATTTTATGAATTTTATTAGGAAAATATATTTTGTATTTACTGTTAAAAATTTTTTATCAAACTATTTCAATAGTATTTATAACGAGAGTAAAAAAGAGTATGTGAGTGTATTATTACCACAAACAGAGGATAGGAAGTTATAATCTAGTGATCTCGGATAACACATCAAAACCACCCTCCATCATTACCACTAATTAACTACATGTATCCACAATAAATACACATTAGAAATCATTATATGTATGTAGTAGTATGTAAAGTATCATGAAATAAACAGTTTTCTTCACTTGTAACTCTTTTTTTAAGATAATATAATAATTTGGAAATAAAAACCGAGTATGACATTTAAAATAATAAAATTTATACATCATTTTTAATAGAGTGAATAACTTTTTAACTATAATTATTAATGGTAATGAATAAATAAAATTACTTATGCGTTTGGTATAAAATAAATAGCATAATAAATTACAATTTTTCATAATCTAATGAGTATGAATAAATAATAAAAGTAAATTTATAATTGTAAATATTACATCAATTTACAAAAGCAAATAAAACTCAATTAATAGAAGGACCACATTGAAAGAAAGAAAAACAGTCGGTCTCTCTAACAGACGCTACTACAATAAGCTATACTCAGAATAGCGACATGTAAAAGCAGAAAACCTTTGCTCCATGGGGCGGTCTAACTCGTATAAGCAAACGTTGTTGAAGGACATATCTGTCTAACATATCACGTGTTATATTATTACTCTAAGTAATCATGTAACATTTACAAAAGAGAATTTTCATAAACCTAACTTTATAACTATACGCATGATACAACTAATATTATTCTAACATACCAAAGTTTTCACATGAATAAAGCAACATATCATATATAACGTACTGATGTAACTAAGAATATACATACATCGAAAGACTACTAATACACGATTAACGGCTCGAGTAACTGCGTAAACATGAAATAAGCTTCAATATACTATAACAACTCAGATAAAGTACCTAACTAGCACCATTTACAGAGGACGTAAACCAGTCATGGAATATTGATGAGGATAAATATTATTTAACAGTCAGGTATATATAGCTCTCGGAAATGTTGTTTGTTTTATTTAAATTTTTATTACTATAAAATTTTTGTTTTAAAAAAACTTTTTATTTTTAAATTTTTCGAAATCTCTGTCAAACAGTTTTTCTAGGTATGCTCAGTACTATTTTAGATCATTTTATTGATCTTTGATTTGTTTAAAACTTTTTGTGTTATATTAGTAATTGAGCCGAACAAGATGTTTTGGTAACTAGAAGGTTCTAATTTTTATGTTTACAAAATATTTACTATTTTTTTCATTTATTTATAAAATACTATAGTAAATCAGAATTCATCCACCTTATGATCTTCTCCCCAAGTTAATCTAAATGAGTATAATTGATTAGAGAGTGGTTTTAAGTAAATTATATAAGTCTAATAAAATCAGAATATTATTGGTATCTATGCGAGAACTGCTGAGTGTGAAAGAAAGTAACATTACGCAATAGTTATAAGCACTCCCTCCTTCCTCTGATTAGAGGGCTATCAGTTTAGGTTAGTTTTGTAAAACTCGATTTTTGTATACAATCATCTTTTAGTATATTGCTCTGAAGAAGGAAGGGTTACATTCTATCTTAATATAAGATGACGTTTATTTTAAATTACAGCTTATATCATCTAGATAATTATAGTGAACGTCGAGACTTATAAAATACTATATAACATTGGGTTTTTCTTGTGAATGAATAAATTTGTAACGAATATTTGTGACCTGGAATATCTCATCAAGAAAGATATTCTTAACTAAACTTCCTTTCGGTGAAAACAAAATGCGTGAACGTTACTTTGCTGGGCTTCGATTCAGGATAACACATCTGGGAACAGACCATTTTCCTATCATGGGAAAATAAGTCGCGTATTTGACCGTGTTAATACCTGGCGTAAATGAAAATTACATTTCTTATCTGTAACAAATTCATGGAGTGACAATTCAAGTGGTAGTGGTAACGAAGATGACTCCAATAATATATATTTGATGATCCTTCATGATTTATGATGTAACTTAGTTATAAACATATTGTAAATCCATGATTATAACGTAAAGTTATGTAGTGGCGTCCTAATCTCAACCGGATATTCCGTCAACTTCATTTATGGGTTTGTATGTAAGTGCCGTGGAAAATATTAGATCAATCCTTTAGATCCAAGATCTCAAGGAGAAATATCAAAAC
>JABUQX010078046.1:0-17554 GCA_015478945.1 Trachelipus rathkii
CATTGAGTGAAACCATTCAAAAATCTTATAAACAGGACGAAATAATGGTTTTTCCCTCTCATATCGAATCAGAATTGAAGAAAATTTTATCAAATTCCATTTCATTAATTCAGTCAGTTCCAAACACTCTTAAAAAGAAATTTATGTCAAAATTTCAATTAAATAATGAAGATAGTAATTCTTTAATCTATAGTATAACGTGCAATAATTGTGATGAAAAATATTTCGGTAAAACCGATGATTACAAAAGACGTAAATATCAACATGGATATAGTCTGCTTTGTACTGGCATATGAATGTACTGTTTAATGATCATGAGATCAATATGGATTCCGCAAAAATCATTTTATCTTTCAAAAACGTTGAGAAAAGAGAATTCATTGCATCATTTATTATAAAAAAACACAAATAGTTTCAACAAAAATCCAGGAGAAATAAAAATTGACAACCTGTTAAATAATTTATTAATGGAGGAAAAACGTTACAAAGGGCTCCTTAGAAAAATACATTAAGAGTTTGGTCCAACCAACTAAAGCTGTCCAGTGTTCATTTTAGAAATTATTCCTTTTTTATAGTGTACAATTCCTTGAATAAAGATCTCCAGGTGTAGGAGTCGAAAGCTTGGTGTTCGTTTATTTTTAATTCTCGCTCTCTTTTATTTAGTCTTTATTACATCGTTTTATTGTTTTACGTTTTTATTATTTTAAATTACATGGGTTTAGTTCATGGTTGCATAGTTAGGGTTAATTTGCTCACTGTATATATATATATATATATATATATATATATATATATACATATATATATATAGTCAACATATATATACCTATATACCACCACTATATATATATATATATAGCAATATATATATATATACTATATATATATTTTTTTTATATATATATATATATATATATATATATATATATATATATATATATATATATATATATATATATATATATATATATATATATATATATATATAACCAATTATTTGTATATATATATACTGTAGATATATATCTACATATATATATATATATATATATACCACTATTAGGGTGGTCATAAGCTAGAGGGAATGTTTTATCGTTGTATCTTCCGGGAGACCCTCCTAAAAGTTGCCAATAGTCTAAATATATATTTGCAATAAAAAATAGCACGTTTTCCTTCATAAGTTGAAAACTATTTATCCTAGAAACTGATTCTTGTCTAATTTTAAAGGAAATATTGTTGCTTTGAGAGATTTCACTCTTACCTTTGTCTTCTACAGCATCAATGAGCAAGAGTTCATGGAAGAAAGACAAGATTTTTCAATAGGCCACATGGCTCATCAAATCACTGGCAGTAAGTTGCCATCTAATTGTCAAAATTTGTGCAGTTTATTTTATAATATGCACCAAGTGAAATTGAATACTAGAGAAGCTGCAAGACTTACAATACAGAAAGTTCTATTTTGGAGAGAAGCTAAGATACCAATCAGACACTTTAAAGATTGTGTTGCAAAGCTTGAAAAACTGCATGAAAAGGAGAAAATTGCAAAAAAAAAAAAAAAAAAAAAAAAAAAAAAAAAACTACCAGATCTGTTAGCACACCTCAAATTAAAAAATAAAAGCTTTAAAGTCAATTATTGATGACCTATTTGACGTTGCTCATTAGGATACTCTGAAAAACACTACTGAAGAAGACAAGCAGTCTTTTTTACTTCAGAGAGAAAAAAGGACGTCCTGGCTGCATGGGAGGCGTTGACATTAAATTCGTAAAAACAAAACAACAAAGAGTAAAGAGACGAGCAGCTGAGATGGCAAGATTGGCAAAATCAAGAGAAAATGTAAGTGAATTTCAGTGTTTTCCCCCAATTTTTCTTTTTTTCATGTTATTTATTTAGTACTACATTGGTACATAGTTTGACATTAAATATAACTTTTATTTATTACAATTTATTTATTTATTATTATTTTTTTCTGTTCAGATTAGTTGACTTGATGCCATTATCTGTGAGTGCTTAATGATTTATTTTATTTTATTTGTTTTATTTTTAGAAAGATTTGAGGATAAAGATGTAGAACTGGAATCTTCACCAAGCAGCACATCAGAGGAAGAGGAGCCGAGGCAAGAAGATATGGAAATGGAGGATAATTTTCCCGACACAGAGGAAGTAGGGCCAGAAATAAAGAAAAGGAAGTACTCTCGAGGAAGTGTAGGGATTATTACTGAAAAATTGTCTTTATTGTTAGATAGGTGTAGAATTTCTAATAGAGACGCAGTTCGAATAGTATCAGTTACTGAAGAGGCGTTAGGTCATGACCCACTACATTTAATTGTACGTAGAAGTGTAATACGACTCCGCAGACAGCAATTCCGAAAACGAAGGACTGAGCTTATCAAAAATAGATTCAAGAATTTCGATTTAGAGGGAGCTGTCGTGCATTTCGATGGGAAATTGCTTCCAGACATTTTGAGTAAAGAAAATGTAGAGAGGGTAGCCGTTTTGATCAGTTGGGAAATCATTTGATACCTTTGCAGTAAATACTGGTCGCTTCAGACTTCAGAAGAGCCTCCGTTTTTCTAGGGCAATTATTAGAGAAAAATCTTCTGTATTTAGCATGTCGCCATCATATTTTAGAAATTATTGACACAACCACTGGCCCTCAGATAGATAGTTTTAAAAAATTTCAGACTGGGTGGTGTAAGCTAGACAAGACAAAATACAAAAACTGGTATTGAAGATAAAAATATTAGACATAAAATGCGTAATTCGGACCAAATTTCAAGCTTTCTTATCTAACAATTAAAAAATCAACAGCCCAGGGATGATTATAAAGAATTTATCCAACTTTGTTTAATTTTTTTAGGATGTCTGTCTCCGAAAGAAATTTTCTTCAGAGTACCTGGTACTATTCATCACGCCAGATGAATGCCAAAGTCCATTTACTCTTTCAAAATATATCTTTTCAGGGATCAATTTTCATTAACAGATTTAGAGAAAAAAGGTATTGAAGACATTTGTTTATTTATAATCAATATTTATGTAAAAGCGTGGTTCAACACCCCCAAACCCACTTTGGCCCCCAACCAAGACCTACAATTATTAAAATCGTTTGTTAACTACAGGAAAATTGATAAAGAGGTTGCAGACAAGGCACTGTCTAAAATGATAAACCATCTATGATATCTTAACTCGGAGCAAGTTGCATTTTCATTTTTCGATGATACTTTGGAAAAAAGCATGGCTTTAAAATTAGCGTCCGAAGAAGAAAATGATGATGATTGTGATGATGATAGGATGTAAAAGCAACACTCACTTTAGTCAAAGAAGTTGATTTTTTTGTTTCTCCTCGAACTCTAAATTTTTTAAGAGATTTGAAATTGATACAAAATTTTTAAAAAATCAACATTATTTAAAAGCTAAGAAAATAGCAAACGGTTTCAAAGTTGTCAATGAAACAGCTGAAAATTAATCCAGGACTTCAGTTATTCCAGGACTTTAGTTAATCCAGGAATTCAGTTAATCCAGGACTTCAATTCCTGTTTGACGAAAGACGAAGAACAACGGCAGTTTCCTTTACAAGTTGTATCTGAGTGCAGGAAGAATTTTCCTGACTCTTCAAAACCCACCTTATCTAAGCCATTAACACCTTAATCTGATAATTGTAAATAATAATCAATATCTATCATTTCTTCTTTTATAATGCTTCCTTTTTTATAACGCAACTTGGGATAATAAAATGCATCTGAACATTATTTGCTCTCATTTTTTATACCTTCTTTGCTTTTCTTTTCTCCTAATTCCTTCATTTTCAATTTGGATTTAATTGTATTTACTTTTGAGAACACTTTTAGCTAAATCCTTTTTGATTTACAAAATGAAAATAAAAAAGCAAAATCTGGAAAGCAGATGTAATTGGGTGTTGCAGTGTTTTTTGGTATTTGCATAAAAACACCCGATAGCTCAGTAGTAGAACACTTGCCAAACAAAGTTAGGCCCCCAGTTTCGCAACTGGTCGGGTGGGAGAACGTGAGCTATTCTCTCCTTGGACTTTGACTTTGCTTGGTCCTGCTCGGACGTTAAATGAAGAACACCCCCTCCGTGAGTAGGGCCTGCCCGTGAGTGATGGTGTTTATCTCTGTAAAATATATATATATATTTATATATAATAATATATATTACTGTAGTACTTATGTCTTACGATCCGAGGTTATTATGATAATTATCATATCTAGAGAAAGAGACATATAAAACAGAGGGAGGTAGGGGGATGGAGAAAGATTTGAAACAATAAAATATCAATAATATTCGAATTTTAGGTCGATACACTTCGTAGAGTTGAAAATGGATATTAAATAGTAATTTTATTGGGCTAAGGCAAATTTATCAATTACTGTTTGAATAAAATAATCATAATTCTCAAACAAATTTTCCTGTGTACCTCATCAAACGCCCAGCCCGTTTTAAACCTGTCGTCTTCATAGTACTTCGAAAGCCAAAGTCTTTGATCTCTCGCTGAGTACTGAAAGAGTGTTCTAGTGTACTGGTGGTGCATGGCTCTGGGAGAGTAGTATCATGCCATAGGCCTTTTTCGTTGACCGGAAAGACAAGGTTCCAGTCTCCTTTAACGACTTGGAAGACAGCATATCTTTAAGTTCTCACTACTCAGCTTCTTTGTCCTCAAATTTTGTACTCAAAGGTTCTCTCTTCTCTATGCCTTCAAGTGGTAAAAAACGATAAAATGAAACCTGTCTTTCCTTTAACTCATTGATTGTTATGAGTAGCATATTGGAAAGGATGTAAGATGATATGGTTAATGGCATAAGCAGGTTGATTTTCAAGTAGAACAACGTAATTCCAAAGAAGAGATTATAGAATCCAGATACGGAATTATAAAGGATCTTCTCCAATATCCGTGGAATTTGTTGCTGATGGTTGTTGCGGTGCGCTGCCTGTACCAACATCCGTGGTATATTCATATCAAGTTCCAGTTGCTCGGCGATTTGATTATCTTCTTTAACACTTCATCGGTGATTTTTCTTCATCTTTCTTATGGCTCATTTCCACAAAGTGTTGAATGTGCTGCGAGGTTTTTGACGATATCTAAGGTTAAAGAGTATCGAAAAATCTACACGAACTGACCGTCCTTTGATATATTAGATTGTTCCCTTTAGTAGTAGGATAATGGCATATGCTGGGGCTGTATCTCCAAAACTCTCTGCATCGCTAGAAAGAGCGTCGTCAGGGGGGGGCAGCTGCCCTCCCCTAGAATAGTTATCATATATAAATATTATATATAATATAATATATAAATATATATATATATAAGTTAATATATATATAATTTATATATAAGGTATATTAAAATGCAATTACATAGAAAATTATTTTAAATTACATGGAATAATATTGTTAAAATCAGGGTAAAAAAAAAAAAAATGAAAAAAAACCAATTTTTATTATAATATTCCAAATTTTTTCGTAATGGACAATGTGTCCTATTTTGGTTGTTGTATTAATTTTGTAAAAAATCATTGGATAGGATTCGAATCCGGATTCGGATTCCAGATTCGGATTCGAAGCTTTTACAGGGATTCGATTCGATCGGGTACGGATTCAAGAAATTTCCACACACGAATTACGGATTCGGATTCGATTCGAATCCGAGGTGCGGATTCGGCATTCGGATCGCGAACATTTCCCACACACCATGGATTCGATCGGATCGAATCCAAAAGTTGCCGGATTTGCCCATCACTGATTATATATACTTGCTTAAATATTTCGAGTTTAGCCACAATCTATTAATGATAATTGTTACCAGGGTGTCGGACGGGGACCCAACTCAATGCACCCCCACCACCCTCTTTCCCCAACCTCCAACCTTAATGACAGAGATTTTACCAAAGGATTATAATACTTTTGCACTAGTATTGAAATTCACATATAGGAAGGTTGTGCTTGAGAAACATCCATTTACGCCTTTTTCTGCTGAGAGTCTGTTCCTCGTTTTTTCATCATATGATTAGCCCAATGCATTGCTAAATCCTCATCTCAATTGGAACCTCAGTTGGAGGACAGGCCTAAATATTCCTTCAAGTTTACTCAACATCCGGTAAACATTGCTAACTTTCCACCAACTGACAGGTTCATCATTTATATCTAGTCGTTTTCTTGGTGATAGTTTTTCAATCATTTACACTACAGTCTTTTGGTAATGCGTGTGTCTTCATAACTACTGGGACTGTAAGAACTTCTCCAGTGAATCTGTGTTCTTTACTTGAGGAAGGAGTTGGTTCTGTAGATTTCGATTAATTTCCTTTTTAATGGGTGGCCGAATTAATAGACTGTTAGGATTGAAGATTTTTCAACTGCAACACAAGGTGACAATTTAACTTGTTCTAATATATGGTTACAAATAGGGATGTACCGATAGTATCCGTAAATCGGTTATCGGTAGTGTCGGCCATTTTTGATGGTATCTGGTATCGGTTAAAAATGGCCGATACTGTAGCCGGATACTTTACTTTTGGGTGAGAAAATTATGTAGAAAGCTTTTTGAGAATTTATAATAAATGCCTAGTGTCGATATAGATAGCTAGTGCTGAGTCTGCTTTTTTTTCCTCCGATTTCCTTTTTTAACTTGTTTTTTAGCTGTTTCTCTTCCCAACTTGGCCCTTAGGCGGCAAAATTTCACCTATTTTGGACAGCCATATATAATATTGTACAGATTTAATTACTTTTTAGTTGATCAATAGTATTTTTTTTGTTTGTACAACCATTTCGTGAGAGCGTGTATCGTGGAGTGTTAAAACTTTCTGGAGTATCATATTTTAGATATTTGGCTGTAAATAGGGGTTTTATCGTTTTAAAATTTAGGTTCTAGCGTACGAATAAATTTTCCTCATTCCTCGGTTAATGATGTCTATTTTGTTTCTTTTTTTTTTTTTTTTTTGTGATTGCCGCGTGCGGGTGCGTGGGCGTGTATGATACAGATTTTGCACAGGGCCTGGCTTTCTTTTGATTACCAACATCAATGCTTGCCTCTACAACCTGCGGGAGTCCATGGAATACTACCTCCTAACTATAAACCTAATGTATGCTCTTGTCTGAGACCCAGAATGCTAAGAATTCATCCTCCAACTGTTAATATACTCCAAGCTTTAACTTTATTTTATAATTTTCCGTGTGAAGGGTGGAGTATGTTGCCTTTGTAAATATATCCTATAACACGTCTTCGAGAATCTCGAATCTCCCAACTTTGATGTTCTGGTGGCTTAAAATCTTTCTTCCTTCTGACTACCAATATCTTCATGATTCTGCTACTTGTTCTACACAGAACAAGGATTTCACGCCTTTTTTGTATTACCTTACACTTCTTACGAGACTGTTATACCTTCTCATCCAAATACTAGGTCCTCTATTTAGGGAATTCAAATGTACACAAAACTGAAATGGTTGGGTTCTCTCTCGTACGATTTAGTTTAAGGAGCTCCCGAATCACAGTATCTTAACGATCTGGAGCAACGATTAAATATACCTACAACTTCCGGACGTCCCAACTGATCTGAACCACACTGAACGCTATTTTCACCACAAGTCCTTCTCTCTATAAATCACCCCTTGCTCCTATCCGGTAGAAAACATACAAACTAATTCATTAATTTAATACTTTCTCTCCAACATCCCCATCCTGCCCTATGCGGTGTTTCTGGCACTTTGATCGGGCCGATTGGGGCGGCATTGCGTGCTTCTACGCTAGACTATAGATTGAAGCGACTGCTTGACGTCTTAAGTACGCTTTAGATCTGCCCAATAAAGTGGGGAACTGTAACTTGTAATGGATGAAGGCCAGGTTCATTTCCGTCTTGACTAAATCTTTTCTCCTCAAAATCCATGGTTTCGATCGTGCCTGTTCCCTGTCCAGGTCGGGCTAGAGACAATACTAATCGGGTGTGGAAAAATTCTCGTCCTTCTATCTTGCCAATTTCATTCAGCTAGAAATCTTGCAGGGAATCCTCTTCGACGAGCAAAGCGGAGCTTTCATTAAACGAAATGCGCTGACCTCCTGTTTCTCCCTACTGCAACAAATCTTTCTGGCCTTTGGCCAAAAACATCTCTAACAACATCTCGTAAATCATCCTTTCTCCTCTTATCGCCTCTGAGATTCTCGTTGTTTTATACTCCAAGAAGGCAAATCATCTTTTGGCCCCTATTTTCTCTCAATTCAACCCTGCGACGATCTGGTATTCCTCTTCCTCCTCTCTCCTCTCAGTGCCTAACTTGCCTTACCTATCAGTTCATTTGAATCGGTGCCTGAGCTCTGAAATCTCTGAACGTTAGGAAGGCGGTGGCCCTGATGGCAATTCCTCTCCGAGTTTGAGGAAGTGTGCTTTCCGTGCTGACCCCGACCCTCTTTCCATCTATATTCTCTATGCCTCAATACTAGCACTTTTCCTCTGTGTGGAACGCGCATATGTCCAACCTATTCCGAAAAATAATATGCTGCGTCTGGATCCTTGTCTAACTATGACGCCCTTGAATACAGCTCTCACTTGTAGCTTTCTAAATTTTGATCACCTTCTCAACTCTCACTTCTTAGATCATCGGGAATCTCTTTCCCTTCTTCTGATTGCAGTACGGCTTCGGTGCTCGCGATCTACTGGCGATATACTTTCCCTATTAAAAGAATTTATGGTTTCCGCCTTGGAAACTAGGAAGTCTGTGGGCTGCGGCGTTGACTATCCAAAGCAGTTGACCGGGTATGGCTACGCGCCACTGCTCTCTCAAGCATCCCCCTTTGGGTTTCCTTCTTCTCTATGCTTACTTCTGTCTTATCTTTCTTTCAAATCGCTCAATGTCGGCTGTTTGTGATTGGGGGCGACTTCTTTTTTCTGTCAATAAGTGGTGTGCCTCCAGGGTTCTTGTTTTATCTCATACTTCATGCTGCTTTTCATCAATGACTTCACCTGCACACTAACTCTATCCACTCATCATGTGATGACTTGACCCTCATCTTCCTCAACTCATTCAATTGCTTCTTTTACTTCTAAATGTGCGCTCTCGTTTTATATCTTCCGATTCTAATTCTCGCTGATCTGGATAAGAATTTCAGGGTTGGTCGTCTCAAGCTTGTTGAAATTTATTCTTAAAATACCCAACTCTACAAATCTTCCTTCTCTAAGCACTTAAACTTTTCTATCTCTTTTGCGACGGTTTCTCTCGTCTCTCCTCGTTGACAAAATATAAACATACCTGGCCTTAACATAAACAAAAAATGTTTGAAAACCTCAATCACATGGTTTGATAGGGCAGCCTTCAAAAGAAAACTGGGATTCTGTTGTAGAGTGCGAGTACTTTTTTCCTTTCTCATGTTACTCTCCACCTAACAAAGGTCCCTCACCGCCGTTGTATGGAGTCTGTCTCATACCTGTGGGGCGGGGGCTCGGTTGTCATCCGGGCTTTGGATAGGGTCGCAGTCAAAGGCCAAACAGACTTATAAAGCTGTCCTGTACTTTCTAGTTCACGTGACCCTCTGTATATTTGCGGCGTCGACTGTGTGGCTTATCCTTTTCTAGAATAGGTACCTTGTAAGAGGCAATCTCGAGGTGAGAACGTTCCACTCGCGTACCGACCACCTGTTACGAACGCCCTCGTACACAAGGGGTGCTGTGTCGGCACACGGTTTTGTGTTGATGTGAGTAACTCCAGACTGGTCGCTGCGGTGCTTCTTCTTCCTGCCACCTCTGTTCTGTGGAATCCTCTTCCATCATCTGTGTTTCCTACTCAATCTAATTTCCCGTCACTTTAAAGCCTGCGTCTGTGCTCATTTCTGCGTAATTTGCGGTAGATGGATTTTTGAGGCGTTTAACACCTCACTCCTTGAATAGGGTTCTGACCGGGAGCGGCGGTGACAACTGTAGAAAAAAATAAATAAAAAAAGGTTCTATAAGGAAGTCCTTAAGCTAGCCTGAACCCCACAGTAATGGCACCTCCACACAGAAACATTCTCATGAATGGCATGAAAATAAAACTACTGGGAGCTTGCTCGCTTGACAAAGAAAAAAAAAAGAGACAGAGAAGTGGAGGCCGCCTTATCTGCAATCCCTGGCAACAGCATGATAGTGACGATGGTGGCTTTCAGCAAATAAACCACTGAAGATGAGGATTTGGATATCTTAGACTTTGTAAGGTTCATTGGCCGAAATTGCATTGACACTCTTAACCTTCAAAGGAATCACACCCACACCAGGGAACCTCATCGTAACAACTGAAGAGACAGTCATCAAGGAGCAAGATAATTCAAATTTGGCAGTCTGTGAAAGAGGAGATAGGCTCTATACGAAAACATGGAGATGCTGCGCCTACAGAAGAGAATCCTTTCCTGCGGTGGCATGAAAATGGGCCAAGTTTTTCATTATTTTCATGCTTGCAGGCAAATAATTACAGCGCCACTCCTTCATCAGTCGAGAGAGAGCGAATTTATAGTGTTAGGTAGGAATGTTAACACCACAAAAAGGAACATCTCTCGCCAGATATATGTAAGTAAGCTAATGTTTTCGCATCGCAATTGTGAATTTTGAATTTGATAATGAATGATATCTTCTTATAAGGAGTATTTTATTATGTCATGTTGAGTAATAGTGCGTTTTTTATTTTAACTTTCGGCTGATTAATTGAGGTCTCTTCTTTCATTTTTATCTTTACTATGTACGCAGTAATAGAATCTTCTGTAATTGTAATCAGGGTTAAAACATAAGAACGCTTAGAGCTAAACTTTTGTTATACTTACTTGAAAATGAATGGAATATTTTCACCTAAAAATGAACATTAAATTATTAATTTATTTAGCAATTATTACCTTAAAGGTACTATTTTAATTTAATTAAATAAATATCTTGGCCACAACCAAAATATAAATTATAAATGGACAAGTTGTTTGCTACAGGAATGCAATCTGGAGTTGCTAGCAGTGCACAAATGTTTCTATCTTATTACTGGTGTATTATTATATTAATTAAGGATCGGTATCTGTATCTGGCCCGTAAAAATAAATAGAAGTACGTATCGGTCGTCTTTCTGTATCGGTCATCCTAGTTACAAAAACTAGCCTTTATAAAGGGATTAAGTAGTTGGCAAAGTATGAAGGTCATAATTTCACAGATAAAGCGTCTTTTAGCTCAGTTTTATGACATCATTCATTTTTTTAGAACGGTTCGCATTTTCATTTTGAAGAAGGGTTCAAATTCTTCCTTACGTCTGAGATTATGGTATACATCGGAGACAGCAAGCTGTAGAGGCGCTGATTCTTTTGGCATCATAATTCTTCATGTGACTCTGTGACTCATATTAATTTATAACTTCAGTGATGGTTGAGACATGGTCCATTCATACATCACTTAGTCAAGTCCCATGCTCTCCATTTTAAATTTCTCTTCAAGCTTCATTCTCCTTGTTTTAGTTTATAATTCTTTATGTCAAATTATCGACAAAAAATATCCCGCGCAACAGCACCGCAGGGAAAGGGGCGATGCGGATCTTAATAACTGTGCCGGCAACTCCGCGGATGCGATGTTACCGTCATCAATCTAATATATTAATATATATATATATATATTATAAATTATATATAATATATATATATATTTATATAATATATTATAATAATAATATATATAGATATATATTATTATGATATATATTAATTATATATAAATATATATATATACATGGTGGCTCTATCGCGATAAATTATCGCGATATTATCGCGATATGCACCGTTCGGGTATCTGTTTATCCGATAAAGCTTTCAACCCGATAATCGGTATCGCGGATACTTTTGCTCCAGAACTACCGAACAACTGATATGGGCGATAATTTAGCGCGATAACGATTTCCGCGTTTCTGCTAATCGCGCGATAAAATTTTATCAAATAATGGTTATCCGCGAATAAGGTTTTTGTTTATATATATATATAGATATTATATATATATAGTATATATAATATAATAATATAAATATATATATATATATATATATATATATAATTATATATAAATATTATATATATATATATAATAATAATATTTTATATAGTATAGGCTATTTAAAGTGGTTGACCTCCAGGAGCGAAAATCAATAATTAATTATCGTTATTTTAATATTTTAGGTAAAATAATTAAATTTTTGGTAACCTACCTAACCTAACCAAACAACCTAAAATAACCCCAATTTTAACGGAGTCAACCACTTCAACTTCATATATATATAAAGATATATATATAAATTATATAATATATTATTATATAATATATAATATAATATATATATAATATATATAAATATAATATATATATAATATCCCTATTATATTTAGCATGTTAAAGTGGTGTGACTCAGGCAGCGAAAATCAATAATGTATGTACGTATTAATAATTTTAGGGTAAATACCTAATTTTTGGGTAACCTAACCTAACTAACCAAACACAACCTAAATTACCTACCTAATTTTACGGACGTCAACCCACTTAAAAATGTCCAATACTATATATAATTGATATATATTATTATAATAATATAATATATATATATAATAATTATAATATATATACATATATATATTATATAATATATTACATAAATAATTATAAAATATATATATATATATAATATATAATATATAAGATATAGTCTGACCACAACCTTAATCTCTCAATTTTAATACTCTCTCTCTAACAGCTCATCTGCACTATGCGTTTTTCTGGCACTTGAATTGAATGACTGCTTTGCTCGTGACGCTCGGCTCTGCGAAAGGTGGAGCTGTAATCGTGATGAGAAGCAGGTTCATTCCGTCTTCGACTAAATCTTTCTCCTCATAATCCATGGTTGGATCGTGCTTGCTCTCTGGCCAATCGGGCTAGAGACAGTGCTTATCGGGGTCGAAAATCTCGCGCTCTTCTATCACTCTTCTAATGTTCAATTCAGCTAAGAAATTGTTGCAGATACCTCGTCGAGCAAGAGCGGCGTTCATCAAACGAATTCGCACTAACCTCCTGATTCTCCTACTGGATAAATCTTTCTGGCCTCTGCCAAAAACATTTCTAGCAACTTCCTGTAAAATCTGTCTTTCCTCCTCTTATTCGATCTGGTGGTTCTGTCTAATTCCTCCAAACTGAAAAGGCCCACTCTTTCGCCCTCCTATTATCCTCTAACTCAACCCTAGAAGATTCTGGCATTCCTTCTCCTCCTCCTTCTCTCTCAGGTGTCCTAATCTGTCATTGCCTGTGATTATCTTTGATCGGGTGAATGGGCTCCTGAAATCTATTAACGTTAGGAAGGCGGGGGCCCGGATGGCATTCCTCCCGAGTTTTGAAGGAGTTTGCTTTCGTGCTGACCACCCCGTCCCTCGTTCAACTGTATTATCGCATGTCAATACTAATACTTCCCCAGTGTTGAAAGTACTCACATATCCACCTCCGAAAAAAGGCAAAGACGCTCTGGATCCTTCTAACTTCGCCCTATACTCTCACGTTGCATTCTAATCTTAAGCCATCTTGGAAGAAACCCTTTCTCAACTCTCATTCTTAGATCATCTGGAATCTCATTCACTGTCTCCCGATCGCCCATGTACGGTTCGGTCGCTCTAGTCTACCTGGCGATATACTTTCCACTAATTGGATTTACTGATTTCCGCCTCGGACTACTGGAGACTTGCGTGGTGACGACTTGACATACTCCAAGGCTTTGACCGGGTATTGGCACGCGTGCACTGCTCTCCAGCTCCCTCCTATCTCTTTCTTACTTATGTCTAGTTCTTTCAAGTACGCGCGAATATCGGCATGTCTGTTGATGGGGCGCGACTTCTTCTTTTTCTGTAAATAGTGATGTTCCTCAGGGCTCTGTCTTATCTCCACTTATTCCTACTTTTTCATGTAATTAGCTTCTGTAAATCTGGTCTTCTACCCTAATTCGATCTGGTTGTGTCTGTTTGCTAAATCTCAACTGCAAAAGGCAATCCGTCTTCGGTCATTATTCTGCTCTACTCAACCCTAGACGATTCTGGCATTGCTCTCTCCTCCTCCTCCTCCTCCAGGTTCCTCCAATCATCAGTGATTACATTCGATCGGGTTGCATGGGCTCCTGAAATCTATGAAATGTAGAAAAATGGGTGGGCCGGATGGCATTCCTCCTCTATCCACCTCGTATGCCCGAGGAAGTCGACCCTGTCGTCTTGCATACCGAGGGTCAAGGGCGCGGTCGCGTGGTGGTACTCGGACGGGAATATGCCGGCGGGTGCTCGCGTTGAACGTGGCGTGGTGGCCGGATTTCGGAGTGGAGGCGTAGGGCCGTAGAATTCCCGGGAGGTGGGTGAGCGAGGACGGCGGGCGTGTGAAAAGGGTCATTCGGCGTGTAAGAGAGCGTACCGGCGACTGCTGCTGAGGCGAGGAGATCGCGCCTCTCTAAGCACCTTCTACTTTCCTAGTCGCTTTCGACAGTTTCTCGTCTCTTCCTGTTTGACAATATCATACATACCTTGGCCTAACATAAAAAAAAAGGTCTGAAACCTCCCTCACAAACGGTTGTTAATCGCCACAAAGAACGGGAGTTCTGTTAGTGCCTGCCAAGACCTTTTTTCCTCTTCTCAGTACTCCATCATATACAAAGGCCTCATGCCGCCTTGTAGGAGTTACTGCTCCATATCTGGGGGGCTCTGGTTCACCCGGCTTTTTTGGATTGGGTCGAGTCAAAGGCAAAAGGCTAATAAACGATCTCAACTTTCCAAATACACTTGACTCCTACTTTGCTGGCGATGGTTGGTGCTTAATCTTCTTTTTCATAGGTACCGAGCGGTAAGTGCTCGAGGAGCTATCACTTCGCGACCACACCTAACCGACGCCCCGTATCAAAAAGGCTGCTGTGTCGGCGCATATTTTGTGTCAAGATATGGTAGCGTCAAAGGCTAGTTCACTGTGGTGCTTCTTCTAGCTGTCACCTCTGTTCGTGGAATTCTATCCATCTTCTGTGTTCATGCGAATTAATCTCTCTCACTTAAAGCCTGCGTCTGTGCTCTGCGTAGTATGCGTTAGTTGATGAATAATCTGATGTGTGCAACACCCTCTCCTTGAATAGGGCCTGCCATGACGGTGTGACAACCTGTAACTATATATATATATATAATATATATATATAAATAATATATATATATCGATAAATATATATATATATCTATACCTACCCTATTATAGTAATACCACCACCATACTATTATAATAATATGATATATAATATAATATACTATAAATATATATAATAAATAATACTCGAATTATAAACGAAAACACACACGAAATCTATATAACCGATAATCGTCACCTGGCAACTCTACAGGCAGTCACGGAAGGAATGTAAACATTTTAATTAAAACTTAAAAAGTGATACGCTTCCAGCGTGGTCGGTATTTTTATTACCGCTTATTAAGTGTAGTGAATGTAGTCCAATCTCCAGTTCTGCATCCTCTGGTCAACTAACCCTCAGTTGAACAGCCATAGACAAGAGTTCTCCACACCTTGAAAATTGAGGAGTAAACCTTCTTTCACTCGCTTCCGCCTCAAGTTCCGCCGAATGTGATGAGGCTTTGAAAGAAACAATGGCCAAAATGTCAGAGGTCCAAGCGCCCTGATGGGAAGAGGTGTAACGAGTTATGGGCGGCGTAACGAACCCGGACGAACGCCACAGACCGAGCAGCAGCGAGGCGGAAGACCATGGACAGAAACGGATACTACTCAACGCATCTATGATGCTATGATGATTACACAGAACTAAAACTCAAGGCAACGTCAGAAAAGATCAAAAGCAAGAGTAAGCGCTCTCATTAAGTGGCTGCAGGCCGTAATCGACAGACCAGTCTACAGACCCTACTTAACAAGAGAAGTGCTCAATGTGATCTCTTTATAAGGTACACTACTGCAATGACGTCTAGTGCCGCTGTGGAGAGATTCATTCTCGCTGCCAAGATATCTATAGCGCAAGAGGATGCTCTGTCAGATGAAAAAACTTTAAACTATGCTCATGTTATGAAGGGAAACAGCTACAAATGCACAGAAGCCTGAAACCTAGATTTATATTATATGTTGAAATTGTAATAACTAATTCTTTGATTTCTTTCAAATCCTTTTTTAACTTTATCTTTGGCCTTTTCACATACATTAATAGAATTATAACGATCAGCTAGCATAAACTTAGAAAAGAAAATTTCTTAATAATAAACACTGAGAAACGACAAAGGGAAAAGAAGATAAATTATAATAAGATATCCAAAGTTTACAATTTTATGCAGTAAAGCAAGTAGCCATTGCCCATTTATCTGGTACTGTGACGGTAAAGAAACTGAAAATTTTATATTATATCTATAAAATAGGTGAAAAGAAGATGTAATAAATTTATTTTAACTTTCTTTTTCAAAGCGGTGTTTTTTTTTTTAACATTTATTTAGAATAAAACTGAATACATAGAAAATGTTGGATTTATGCGATTTATCGGTATCGCCTTATACGCGATATTATTATCACGAGTATATCGGATAATTGTTATCGATGTAGGTTTCGTTTATCGATTTACGCTTCTGCGCGATAACATTTTCGTTATCGTGCCTATCTAAATATAAGTATATATTATATATATATATATATATAGTGAGTATATATATATATAAATATATAATATTAATTATATAGATATATATATATATAAATACATATACTATGAATAATAGATATATATAGTATATAATACCCAGATATATATTAATATATTTATTATAATATATATATAATATAATATAAGTAATATTATATATATTATATATATATATATATATTATAATAAAGTATATATTAGGCCATATAGAGATAAAAGTATCGGTACGGATTTCGCATAAAATTTTGGTATCGAGGATCGGATGAAAAAATTGCGAGTACTTGTATCGGTATCGAGCCTAATTTGGTAAGTCGTGCAACACTAATATATATATATATATATATTATATATAGATATTATAAATAGTATAATAAATATTATAATATATATATATATAATTAGTATATATAATAAAATAGTATATATAGTATATATATAAAATAATAATAATATATAATATATTATATATATAAATTAATAATAATAATATATTATATATTATAATATAAATATAATATATAGGTATATATATTATATATTATAATACTAATAATATAACTTAGTGTTGCACCAGATGACACAAAATTTAGGCTAATACGATCCAAAGACTCGCAATTTTTCATTGCGATACGATACCAAAATTTATGCCGATACCGAACCCTGAAACGTTTATCTCTATACATGGCCTAGATATATATAATAAAATATATATATATATTATATATAATATAATATATAATATAATTATATATAAATAATTAAATAATAAAATATATAATATATAGATATAAATAATTATAATTATATACTGTAATATATATAAATAATATATATATAATATATAATTATAAATTAATATAATATAA
>JABUQX010078047.1:0-15000 GCA_015478945.1 Trachelipus rathkii
AAAGATGATTAGTCTCTAGAGAAGTTCTATATTATTTTTAAGAGCGTTATTAATATTTCATCAGATTGTTATTTACAATTGATATTTGCTTATATATATATTATATTTATTATATACTATATATATATATATATATATACTATATACTATATATAGTATATAATATATATATATATATATATATATATATATATGTATAAAATATAACTTATAATGCATTATCATTACAGTGTGATAATAATTGGTGGTACTGCCAACAGTACCCCTTGTGTCAACAAAATCGGAGGTGGCCGGGATGCAATTAGGCCTGTTAAGAGAAGACTGTTGGCTGAGCTTGAACGTCGCAAACGTCGCCAATCAGACTTAAACACCGAGGCACCCAATGAATCTCCAAATACACATGAAGAGCCCCCCTCCCGCTTATCTGAAACGAATATCCCCACTTCGGAATCTTCGGTAAGTTATGATCTAATTATTCTATATATTACTGAAAAATGTTGTTACATATTAGTATGTATTCGATTGTTTATGTATTTTCATTCTTTTTCTCCTTTCAACAGAAATCATCTGCAACCGCTTGCCGTAAACAATCAGACTTAAACACTGATGTACCCAAAGAATCTCCAAATACACATGAAGAGCCCCCCACCCCCTTATCTGAAACGAATATCCCAACTTCGGAATCTTCGGTAAGTTACAATCTAATTATTCTATATATTACTGAAAAATATTACTGAAAAATATTGCTACATAATAGTATGTATTCGAATGTTTATGAATTTTCATTCTTTTTCCCAGAAAAAGCAAAAACAGAAAGGGAATCCCGGACGGATCGCTGATGACGGGGCTGTTGCGGGACCTTCACGTGTCGAGGTGTTTCATGACGATGAGGCGGAGGAGGTTGATGAACCACCTGCACCTTTCTCGACAGAGTTGATAAAGGTAACACGTGAAGGATCTACGCGTAATTCAGGGATTATCGACCAGCACCGCTTCAGAGTACGTGTCGATACAACCCAGATCTTTAACGGAATTCGCAACATTAATGACGTACTAGTAGCTGTCATTCACAGTGTGATAGAACAGGTACGAGGAACAGTGGTATATCGGGAATATACCATCCGTGCAGGATTCCTTTTCACGGATAGGAATGGAGGTCAATTCCATATACGAATACCTCATGAAGAGATTTCTCGACCGAATCTGGCTCAATATTTATCGGACCGCTTTCTAGAACTCTTTCAATCTGGAGACCAAGCTATGCTGGATGATTTCATTGTAGATGTTCAGATATGTCATAACCCAGAGGGTAATGGTCCAATTGACCCTTCGTCTGTGAACTTTATACACCCCCACGTCAATAAAGTACACCTTGGTATAAATAACGACAATAGGGAAATAACAACCAGTGTAGGATGCGGATTCCGAGCTATAGCTGCATGCTATAAGCTCCATACTCATGTTCCTAAAAAGCCAGGCCAAGCTGCGCCTAAAATAAAGACCTTTAAACCTCATGATCTACATGAAATAGGTATAGAGATCGCAAAACAATGCGGGTTGACTTATGAAGTACCCCTAAAGGCTGAGGATTTACAGTAATAGAGAAAAATTACAGTGCTATATTGTTTTTACCAAAGATGAGAACGGTAAACTCGAGATAATGTTTAAACCGCATGAACAGAATAGGGACTTACCTCTCTTTGTAATAGGATATGATTCCGAGGAAACCCATTATTATTATCCTTTTCCTGGAGATTCAATCAAGATAGCTTTAGGTAGTGTGGAGCCTGACCTTATCAAGGGACCAGTTTTTTGTCATCAGTGCTATAGTTTCACAGACCATTTAATTAATCATTTACAAAATGAATGCACTGAGTACAGATGTGGGCAATGCTTAACTTATAAATGTAAAGGGATGCCTGGCGACACATCTACACTTTTCACTGTGGATAAATGCAATCCGGGAATTTCTATAAGTCGAAGCTTGTCTTAATTGCATAAAAGACTCAATGCAAATACCTTAAGTATGTACATTATTGACAGTGAGATAGTAGGCTGATAAATAAGTAGGGCAGTACAGCCAGCATGCACTGCAGTGCATATGTAGCAATGTGGATGTTTGCGGGAGCGCGAAGTCACGGGTAGTAGTGTGCAGAGGGGCGGTAGAATCATCTGAGTGTTTCATTGCGTGAAGAAAAATCAAGGTCCCAACAGATGACGCTTTCGCGAAGCGTAAACCCACCTTTACATTTTATTATGATATCGAAACCTATAATCATAATAGTCGGGAAGAGGAAGGAGGACGCACAAAAACGGATATGTTACCGTATATTCTAGTGAGCATGCTAGTATGCAATAACTGTGGGGAGAGAGAAATAGACAATTCATTACCGGTGAGACTTGCGGTACGAACGCCCGTATGAAATATTCAAATTGAACCTGGAAGCAACAGAAGAGTATGAGAAGTGTCCAGTCGATCTATTTCTCAATTATATATTCAGGTTTGCAGAAAAACACAAGAAGTCAAACATACTAGTTGCAGCTCATAATGGCGGTAAGTTTGACAATCAGTTTGTGTACAGCAAACTGCTTGCCAGACCTACCGTCCATTCCATATCCTCCAACCCTGTGAAGCGTGGAACCAAAATAATAACTATGACAGCTAACCACAATATCCAGTTTAAGGACACGTTAATGTTTATGCCCTGTGCACTGAAAAAACTTCCTAAGTGCATGGGCATTACAGGTGAGCTTTCTAAAGGATTCTTTCCTTACCGTTTTCTTACCCTTGAGAATATAAATTATAAGGGAAAAATTCCGGATAAGGAAACCTTTGAGACACATCGCATGTCCGACAGTGAAAAGGCTGATTTTGAACGTTGGTATCAAACATTTAACAATAAGGACTACGATATCATGAAGGAATGTACAACGTACTGCGTTCAAGATGTTAATATTCTTCGCCAATCCTTCGAGAAATTCAGGGGCATCTTCCTTAAGGATCATAAAGTCGACTGCTTACTTGATTGCTCTACCATTGCTGCATTATCATTCATGATATATAAAATGCACTTCATGCCTGAAAATACATTGGCACATATAGGACGTACTGATGATTCAAACTATTCGTATGACGGTGTGAAATGGCTTACGTTCATGGAGGTGTATAAGGGTATCGAATCGAAACATTGCACAGGAAATTGGGTTTGGGGGGCCCCCGACAGCCGCAAATTTAAAAATCAAAATAGGTCTAAAACTGACGTACGTTGAAATCCAGCTGAAGACTACGTACCCCTTGACATTAATGAGTTCTTAGCTTCCCGTCAACTCAACGTTAATGAACAAACGATAGAGCTGAATAACAGACGACCCCCTCCTCCATCTGGTACAGCAATGAAGAAGATTGTCTTACTCTTCCACGGCTGTGTATTTCATGGTCACCAAGCATGTAAGAAAGGATTAGAAAGTCTCCATGGTAAATCAAGTCTTGATAGGTATAGTACAACCATGAGACAAGAAGCGGATTATAAAGCCCAAGGTTATGAAGTAATTAGAATATGGGAATGCGAATGGGCTAAAATGAAAAAAGAGTGTGAGGTCACTGTTGTAAACAACAACGATGAACCACGAACTGAGAAGCTAGGTAGATACGTGCAATCAATTGGTAATGAACTTGCAAATGCGAAACTACAGGTAGGTGAAGCTTTGTACGGGGGCCGTACAGAGCCCTTCGTCTATTACTTTCCACCCACAGAAGGTGTTCAATTGAAGTACCTAGACTTCACTTCATTGTATCCTTTTGTCCAGAAAACAAAACCATTTCCAGCAGGGACACCCACGAAACTCGTAGGTAGGGATCTTCCTACCATAGAAAAGTTCGTCCAAGAAATGAATTCCACTTATTTCGGTCTCTCGTATGTTTCCGTGTTACCTCCTAAGAATCTGTACACGCCTGTCCTCCCTGCACGACATGACAATCGGTTAATATTTTCTCTTTGTAGAACATGCAGCGCATGTGGCTATGAAGGCAAATGCCGACATACGGACAATCAACGTATGTTAAAAGGGGTATACTGCAGTCCAGAGTTAGAATTAGCTGTAAAGAAAGGCTATGAGATTAAAAAGATCCATGAAATATGGAAATTTACACCTTCAAATGACATATTCGGCAAATACATTGAAACATTCTTGAAATGGAAGACTGAGGCTTCGGGGTTACCGGATGGTATAACCGATAAAGTCTGTGAAGAATTCCTTCAATACCTGCAAGATTTCAAGGACATTGAGGGCGTAACACTTGACCCAGGTAATATTGAAAGCAATCCTGGAATGCGATATATAGCTAAACTACTCCTCAATTCATTATGGGGAAAACTAGCTCAGCGTATTCCAAAGAATGAAGACATCGTATGCACGAGCTATGCACAGGTCTGGGAATTATTGAAGAGAGCTGATCTTGAGGTGAGAAATATCATTGTAGCGGATGATAAACATATAGTTGAAGTCACACACACTGGCTTCACTAATAAAACGGCAAAGGCCACGAATGTTGCTGTTGCATCCTTCACCACCGCCTACGCTAGGGTGGAACTATATAATCTCCTCGATTCTCTAGGACAACGTGTACTTTACTGTGATACCGACAGCTGAGTGTTCACAGCACGTGAAGACCAATATATTCCTGATACTGGAAAATTCTTAGGAAACCTGACGGATGAAATAGGGCCTGGAGATATAGCTGATAGTTTCGTATGCACTGGCCCTAAATCCTACGCCATTCGAATAAAGAAGAGTGATTCGAGTTATGCTTACATCTTAAAAGCAAAAGGATTAACTTTGAACAAAGACACCGAACACATAGTTAATTTCCAAGGTATGGCGAAGATTAACTTTGATAAGATGATTAAGGATATTGAGAAGACCAAGAATCGTGATTGGATGGTCTTAAACGATGACAATCACTTCTACAATATGATCAAGGATACAGACGTAACAGCATTAGCTGTTACTCAAATGATGAGTGAAGATGGTGAATCTTCACTCCATAAAGATATCCATAATCTAGATGACTCAGACCAACCACATGTAATTACCGAAAACCATTACCGTGAAGTGAGGGTTCCTGATATGAAAATGCGAGCCAATAAAATAGGTGATGTCACTTTAATAAATGGCATAAAAAGGTTCCGCCACACTTCAAATAAGCGGAATCTTGTTCTAGGTAGTGCACGCACTGTAGCACAGGGATATGATGGAACGTTAATTCCATTGTGTTAATTTCAATGTATAATTTGATATATGTTATTTAATTAATGTATAATTTTGCAATATGTTATAATATTGCTAAAATAAAATATTTATTTGTATTACTCTTTCATTACCATTTTTATTTTTCTGGGTTGCCATTTATTTCTATTTTATTTATCTGTGTTGCCAATTATTGATTTTATTTATCTGGCTTGCCATTTATTGATTTTATTTTTGATTACATATATTTAAGGCGTAATATGACTGTAAAGTCATTGTCGGATGTGTGTGTGTGTGTGTGTGTGTGTGGTGTGTGTGTGTGTGTGTGTGTGTGCGTGTGTGTGTGTGTGTGTGTGTGTGTGTTGTGTGTGTGTGTGTGTGTGTGTGTGTGTGTGTGTGTGTGTGTGGTGTGTGTGTGTGGTGTGTGTGTGTGTGTGCGTGTGTGTGTGTGTGTGTGCTGTGTGTGTGTTAAACTAATAGACATGCAGTAAATGGCACTAAGAATAAAATAGTAATAATACATAATAATAAAATATATGCAAAGCAGTAAAGTAGTGAGTTAAAGCAGTAAAACATGAATTTAAAGCAGTAAAGCAGTAAAACAAAAGCATACTAATCCCATACCATTGGTGTTAGGTAACACCTCTATTGATTTACTGATTTACTGCTTTAAGGTATGTAATGTTTAATAAAAATGTGAGTTAAAGCAGTAAACATATAAGTTAAGCAGTAAAGCAGAAAGTTAAAACAGTAAAACAGAAAGTTAAAGCAGTAAAGCAGAAAGTTAAAACAGTAAAGCAGAAAGTTAAAGCAGTAAAGCAGAAAGTTAAAACAGTAAAGCAGAAAGTTAAAGCAGTAAAGCAGTAAAACAAAAGCATACTAATCCCTTAGGTGTTAGGTAACACCTCTGATTTTACTGATTTACTGCTTAAGGTATGTAAAGTTTATGTTTTTAATAAATATTTCGTACAATTGTAGTAAAATAAAATGATTATATATCAGACACTCTGGATTTTTTCTTGTTACATACAATTTTTAAAAATTTATAAAATAAAAAGTATTAAGTAAAAAGTATTAAGTAAAAAATAATGTTAATAAATATGTTTTAAATAATAGGGTTGGAATGAGTTACAGTTTTAGGTTTGCGAAAATGTTTTTAATAAAAATGTTTAAGTATGAAGTAAAAATAAATGACTCATAGTATATTTGAATAGTTTACATTGATGTCATATTTATCGTTTGCGCGGGAATATTGCGCCTGCGGGCGCCCGCTGCGGGCGGGTACAGGGCTGGAACCGCAGTGGTTCTTTGTGCGTGGTTCTTTGCTACGAATGCTGCGACGGACCCGCGGAATTGTTAAAAACGCGACGAAAATTAAACGCGACAACGACGATGACTGCGACGATTAAAACGCGACGAACGCGGTACGAATGAATTTGCGATTCAAATCCCGACGACGCGACAGATTGAAAAATTATGACGATGATTTAACCAAAAACGCATATAAAACAGGAAAGGCGGACGCCAAGTCACAAGGGTTATTACATTAAAACAAAAAAAAAAAAAAAAAAAAAAACACACCATGAAAGGTAGCTGAGTAAAAAAGTGGGCCCAAAAAAGTTCAAGGTCAGGTAAAAATACCGTTGGTCAAAATGACCAGCGGTCAGTCAAGGTCAAAAAGGGGGCGGAGCTACGGTGAGTCAAGGTCAAAAAAAGGGGCGGAGCTACGGTGTCCAAAAAAGAACTTCCTACTACTCAATCTGGAATCTCATTCCTTCGTTCCCGAATCGCCAGTACGGCTTTTCGGTGCTCGAGGTCCTACTGGTGATATACTTTCCTATTTAATAGATTTATGTTTTCCGCTCTTAGGAACTACGGGGAAACTGCGTGGTGCCGCTTGACATATCCAAAGCATATATAGAGATACGCGTCCACTGCTCTCAAGCTCCCTCCTTTGGCGTTTCCTTCCTTTCTTTGCTTACTTTTGTCTAGCTTTTTTTTTTAAATCGCTTAATATCGGCTGTTGTTGATGGGGCGACTATTTCTTTTTCTGTCAATAGTGTGTTCCTCAAGGGTTCCTGTTATTATCTCCTCCTTTAATCTTCTTTTCATTAATGATCTTCTCACTGCACATCTAACTCTATCCACTCATATGCCGAATGACTCGACCCTTCATTCTTCAACTCATTTCTATTCTGCTCCTCTTTTTACTTCTAGATATTGCCTCTCGTCTTATTTTTTCCGATTCTGTTCTTTCTGATCTGGATAGAATTTCCGGGTGGGGTCGTCCAAACTTGTGAAATTTTAATTCTTTAAAAACCCCAACTTCTACAAATCTCCCTCTTTAAGACACCTCTTTCCTATCCTTTTGACGGTTCTCATCGTCTCTCCTGCCTGTTGACATATAAACATCCTTGGCCTTAACATAACCAAAAAAATGTCTTGGAAACCTCACATCAACGGTTGCTAGGGCGGCATCAAAGAAACTGGGAGTTCTGTTTAGACGGCGAGTATTTTTTCCACTTCTCAGTTACTTCCCCCTTCAACAAGGTCTCCTTCCCCCCTTTTTTGGTAACTGCCCTCCCTCTCTGGGGGGGGGCTCGGTTTCACCCGGCTTTTGAATAGGGTCGAGTCAAAAGGCCAAAAAAGGCTTATAAACTGTCCTGTACTTTCTAGTTCACCTTGACCCTCTACGCTTTGAGGGCGCGATGCTGATGCTTTTAATCTCTTATTCTATAGGTACCGTAGCGGCAAGTGCTCGAGGGAACTTTCCACTCGCATACCACCACCTTTACGACGCCCTCGTAGCACAAAGGGTGCTGTGTTGGCACATGAGTTTTGTGTTGATATTAGTAACTCCAGACTAGTTCGCTGCGGTGCTTCCTTCTTTCCTGCCACCTCTGTTCTGTGGAATTCTCTTCCATCTTCTGTGTTTCCTACTGAATTTAATCTCCCTCACTTTAAAGCCTGCGTCTATGCTCATCTGCGTAATTTGCACTTATATGAAATTTTGAGGACGTTCACACCCCCTCCTTGAAATAGGGTCTGCCCTGTGAGCGGAGTGATAACTGAAAAAAAATGAAAAAAATAAAAGGTTTTAATAAGAAAATCATTAAGCTAGCTGAAACCTCACAAGAATGGCATCTCCGAGGGTGAACCACTTCTAGAATGCATTTAAATAGCATAACCGAGGAGCTTGCTCGCGTGACAAAAAAAAAAAAATTCACAGAAGTGGAAGCCGCCTTATCAGCAACCCCTGGCAACAGCACTGATTATGTATTTATGGCCTGCTTTTTTCAACACATAAAGCTTCTCTATTTCAAGTGATCTTTCGAAAATGTTCGAACTTTGATAACTTCAATGGCCAAAATTGCAATTGACATTCATTCACCCATCAAAGAAATCACACCAAGAAACCCCATCGAAAATAAACTGAAGAGACAGTCATCAAGGAGCAAACATAATTCAATTTGCAATCTGTGAAAGTGGAGATGAGGCTCTACGAAAACATGGAGATGTTGCCTACAGAAGAGAATCCTTTCATGTGGTGGCATGAAAATGGGCCACGGTTTCCATTATTATCAGTGCTTGCAAGCAAATAATTATCAGCCCTCCCTCATCAGTCGAGGAGAGCGAACGAATTTTTTTGGTGGGTGGGAATGTAAACACTCCAAAAAGGAACAGACTCTCGCCAGATACTATGAAAGCTTAATGTTTTTGCTATCACAATTTGAGAATTTTTTTAATTTGAGTATTGAAAATATCTATCTTTATCTTAAAGAGTATATTATTATTATTGTCATGTTTGAGTAATATCGTTTTTTTATTTTGTCTTTTCAGCCATGATTACATTGAGGTCTCTTCTTTCATTATTTTTATTCTTTATATTATAGCAAGTTAAAGAATCTTCTTGTAAATTGTAATCATGTTAAAACATAAAAACTAGTAGCTTAGCTTTGTTAATACTTACTGGAAAATGGAAGTGGAATATTTTTTGAATAAACACAAACATAAAAAAGTTATTAATATTATATTTGCATTTATTATTCCTTAAAGATACTGTTTTAATTTATAAAATAAATATACTTGGGCACAACCAAATATGAAATAAATGACTAAATATTGGTTGTACACTGTACAGGGAATGAAATCCTGAGTTGCCTGGCAGTACACAAATGTTCTATCTTATTACTGTGTATTTATTATATTAATTAAAGTATCGGTATCGGTATCGGTATCGGTATCGGCACCTAAAAAAATAGAGTATCGGTATCGGTATCGGTATCGGCCTCTTTTCTGGTATCGGTACATCCCTAATATATATATATATATATATATATATATATATATATATATATATATATATATATATATATATATATATATATATATATATATATATATATATATATATATATATACATGGGCGTCGCCAGCTTCCAAGCAAGGGGGGGGCAGCTTAAAATTTTATAGAGCTTTTATATATATATATATATATATATATATATATAAGAAAGAATACATAAATATAGATATAAAACATAAAAATATATATAAAAAAATATATAAAAAGTATACATATTATAATAGATATAATATATAATTTAAATATATATATATATATATATATATATATATATTTGAATCTAAATTTGTTTATATAATATATTCATATATATTATATATACATATATATATATAATATATATATTATATTATATATATATATATATATATTTTATACAGAGAGATTTAAGCTAAAATATAATATTTATAATATATATATATATATATATTATATATAATAATATATATATATATATAAAAGAAAGAAGACATAAAACTAGAAACATTTGTATGGATAATTAAATGATTAATATTAAAAAAAATTATTTTATTAAAACAATAGAATATCAAATACAATATGCAATGATGGAAAATTCACAATATAGAGCAGTTGCAAAATTGATATTATTAAAAAAGTAATTTCCTTGGGTTCAAAGCAAAATTTATCAACTATTGTTTGGAATAAAATATCATAATTGTCAAACACAAATTTTCTGTGTACCCTCATCATAGCCAGTCGTTTAAAGCTTGTCGTCTTCCATAGTATTCGCAGCCAAGTCTTGATCCCTTCCAGAGTAATGAAAGAATGTTCTACTGTACTGGTGGTGCATGGCTGGGCGTGTAGCAATCATCAAAGCATTTTTCGTCGACGGAAAGAAGGGTTCAGTTTTTCCTTTTAAATTTGGGAGACAACAAGATCTTTTAGTTCTTCACTACTCAGTTTCTTGTCCTTCCCAAATTTTTGCACCAAAATGTTTAGCTCTTCTTCTGTCTATGGCTTCTAAGTGTAAAAACTATAAAAATGAAAGCTGTCTTTTCCTTTTAACTCAATCGAATTGTTTTAAGTATGGCATGTGGAAAGGATGTAGATATTTAGCACATAAGCAGGTTTGTATTTCAGTAGAAACACACACATCTCCAAAGAATTAAGGTTATGGAATCAGAGACAGAGTTTTATTAAGGATCTTTCCGAGAGCCGGAGGGGGTTTTTGTTGCTGGATTAGTTACCTGCAGTGCAACTGCCTACCAAAAATCCGTGGTAATATTCAGATCAAGTCCTAGTTGCTCGGTGATTTGATTAGCTTCTTTTAACACTCTCGGTGATTTTTTCCTCATCTTTCCGATGGCTCCTAACCATTTCACAATAGTGTGAATGTTCTGCGAGGTTTTGACGATATCCAAGGTCTGGATTGGAGAGCATTTACAACTGGCTCTAAAATCGCAGAGTACTTCGCTTCGCGATCAATATCATTGCCATGATGAATGACGACTTACGTGCCGCTGAATGCAACTGAAAAGCGCTTTTTTCTTGTGGGGTATTTCCTTCAAGGGAAAGGATTTCTAATGCTTGCATCATTCGTACAAAATGCTCCTTAAACACTCTGATACACTTGTGTTGTTCAGACCATCTGGTCTGGCATAGGCTGGGATGTTTGGCATTAAATTTTCTTCAAGACCGACTCGCGAAAAACGTAATAATGTTCTTTAAGTACCAAGTATTTGCGGATTTCTGGTATGTGTTCATCATTTACTACTAGATTTTGTTTGTGTGAAGACCAATGAAAGAACAATGCTTTTTTATACTTTTCCCGCAATATTTACTTGGACACCTCCTTTTTTGCCAGACATCGTGGAACAGCAGCCAACGAAACCCAAGCCCACGCATTTTCCGCTACGGGATCTAGTTCTTCAGTCCGTGGCATGCAATGGTTTTTGCGTCAAGCGCTTTCAGTTTTACAAAGCCAATAAATTCCTCCTTGACTTCATCGGACTCTTTGTCGAAAATAGGCAAACACTAAGGATAATGTTCGTTTCCAGAAATATCAGCGGTTTCATACTGCTAGTAAGCTATAAGCGCACGCTTCTTTACTCTTATTAACGATGCTTTTCCTTTATGTAGTAACCACATCGAGAAATGTCTCATTCTGAATTGACTGATTGGTATGTGCATTTTTCTCCCCTTTTCAAAATGGTTTTTCAATGACTGATCTCCGGCATCTATTCGTAAGCAACGCAAATCTGCAACACTCCCTCATCATGATGCTTACCCCGAAGCGGTAAATCGTTCGTACCAGAAAATGTCAAACATGAAATTATTGAGGATAAATTTTTTTTTTTATTTTCTTCTATGATTTCTTTAGAATGCTGGTTTATTTTGGAATTGTCTACCGGCTACGCTCTTTGTTAGGAACAAATCTGCAGCTTCAGCAGCAGTTTTATGCACTCTGTGTTTGGTAATCCCGCTTAACAACCGCATGAACATCTTTATATTTAGTGGAAGGTCTTATTGTTAAAGAGCCTTAGGAAACCTCTGACCGGAATTTTAAATTTGGTGGAAATCAAAATAAAACTTGCAAAATGCTCCTTTTAGGCGCCTGGAGTATATTAAGTCAAGGTGAATATGTCTCCAATCCATTCATAATTGAATTTCCTCTTTACGTGGGTAGCATCTTCCAAAAAATTTATTTTTTTTTTTAAAATAGGTCTTAGTAATGTACTGTTTCTTCTCTCTAGCATCATTCGAAGAGATGATATTATGTTTCCAACGCGTGGTCTACAAATGTACTTATTTGGACTGAAGTACTGAAGACGCTAGTTCCGAAATCTGGACCCATTATCTTGACTGTCGGAGGTGCTGGGCCTGGTTGTGGGTTCTTCATCATGCGAAATATGCGAAGTAGAAGGGATTGCCTCTTGTGTAGTCTTAGTTAACTTATTGGTACCTTCTTCGTTTTCACCGATACCATTTCCAATTTTTATTTAAGATCTCCGGTTCAAATTTTTACAGAGCAAACAATTATTTATAGTATTATATAGTAGATTATTTACTATAGTATATTAAATAGGTTATAATATATTATATGATATATTTATTATATATGTATATATATGTATTATAGTATTTATGATATATTAAGTAGTAGTAATATATATATACATATATATATATATATATATTATATATAATATATATATATAATATATAGTAGTATATTTATATATATATATAGAATTATATAGATATATAATATAAATATAATATATAAATGCACAAATATATATATATATATATATATATATATATATATTATATAATTATTTAATATATATATATATATATAATATATAATATATATATATTATTATATAGTATTATATATATATATGGTTCTACTAGTGTAAAATCTTTGCCAACAAATGGTCATAGGGCTAATAATTTACTAGCATTCAAAGGATGTTAACCAGAAAAAAAATTAAAGTATAGAAAACTATGTTGAAAACCACTAATTTCTGTGTTGTAATAAAAATAGTTTTTTTAAATGAAGCTAACCTCATATGGACAAGTACATCATGTTTACAAATTCCTACTTTTAAAAAGTAAATACACAAAATTTTATAATATTTAAAGTAAAACGTAGGTACCAAGGAATCTCCTAATATCCATGAACTGATGAAATTGAATGAGGCGGTGTTGAATTATAGAGTGGTGTCACGGAGTGATAATTTCAATACTACTTTGAACCTTAAACCCTTAATAAAAAATTGAAAATCTGACTGAACACAAAATCTAGAATTTATATATACATATCAACATTAAAAAAAAAACATAGATAGAATAACAATACAGTTCTTATCTACAAATTAAAAGAGCATATAAAATGAGTGAGAAAACCTTCTTATCGGCAAGAGAAATGTGAGAAAATGACGATTGCAACTAGCCTTCACGCATATACTCGTGTAATAATATATATATATATATATATATATATATATATATATATAATATATATATATATATATATATATAATATATACTATAACCAACTCTATTTATATATATATATAACCTCCGCACACAACGTACATAACGGCCAACGGAACGAACGTTGGATCAAAAGAAAATTCGCAGGTTAGACTCCTAAAGAGCAACCACTTTTAAGGGGGGGGCACTGCCGCCCCCTGCCCCCCCTGAACGACGCCCATGTTACTATATATATATATATAATATATATATATAATATATTACAAAGAAATTATATAATTAAGTAACACTAAATAAAATTATTATATATTATATATTATAATATATATATATATATATTATAATATATTTAATTATATATATATATATATATATATATAATATTTATATATATATATATATATATATATATATAATATATATATATATATATTACAAAGAAATATATAATTAAAACAATAATATTTATATATAAATAAATATATATATTTATTATATATATATTAATTATATATATATTATATATATATATATAATATATATATATATAATCTATTTATATATATATATATATATATATATATTTTTGAGTCAGTGTACAGGACCCACCGCTCACAAAGAATCGGCCACACTGAGCTGAAAAATCAGCACCATGGGAGGGTTCCTGGTATGTAGAATAGTTTGAAAGTCTAGAAACTCTTAAAAATGCGAAATGAATATTCAGTCAAAATGCACTAGCAGGCCTAGATGAGTTTAGTTAACTTACGACTAATAATAAATCCTAATATTAATAACAAATTCATATATTTGTAAAGAATATTCGCCTCTTGGAGATACAAGAAAATATAGTTTACTACTACATTTTTCATCTATATAGAATATATACATATATATATATTAGAAAATATATATTACAGTATATATATATATATATATATTTATATATATTATAGAAGCTTTATGGCAGGTATTAGTGGATATATGGTGTTGGTGGATAGGCTTTAAATGAATCAAAAAAGTATGTATCGGACGATAGTGAAGCATGTGTAAAGAATAAATGGAGTCGATGGTGATGGGTTTAGGATTAATAGTGGAATGAGACAGGGTTGTGTTATGTCTCCTTGTTATTCAATTTGTATATGGAATGGGTTATGAAAGAATTCGAGGTGGGGGATGGCAAGGATATGCGTGTTAGAATGAATGGAGATGGAGATGAGTGAGGGGTGCCGCTACTATTATAGCGGATGATTTGGTTCTGTGTGGCGACTCTGAAGAGAGTTTGAGAGGAATGGTAGAGAGATTTGGCAGGGTATGTAAAGGAGGGGTTGAAAGTAAACGTAGATAAGAGTAAGGTTATGGTTTTTGAGTGAGGACAGTCCCTCAGTGTGAAGTTATGTTAGATGGTGAGCAGCTGGAGGAAAAGT
>JABUQX010078047.1:22500-25000 GCA_015478945.1 Trachelipus rathkii
ACCCCTTTCTTCACACCACACAACTCTCTAATACGTTCATTCCTCATTTTATCAATTCTTCTCACACCTAGCACGCCCCTAAGATTGTCCATCTGAACATATTGAACTTTAGATCTATACCTCTTATTCCAGACCATAGTCTCACTACTATACAATAAAACAGGTAACAACATACCCTCATGCAAGATTCTAGCACTCCACCTAAAACACTACTAAATATCAGAGTTTGATTGAAAGTATTTTGGACAAACTGAATGATGATTTTAAAACATGGTGTAAAGATCAGAGTGATAGGTCGAATTACAGCAGCAAGGACACTGCCGGTGAACTTCTGTTATGTATGGGCGAAGTTTTGAATGATAAGTTGAAAAAAACATTGAAAAACATGTTTAGAGTTGTGGAGGATAAAAATCCCGTAGAAACGTTCTTGTCAATTGCTAAAATACCCAATGGAAAAGCAGAAAGTATTGCAAATATGCTATTCATAAGGAGCTGACTGATCTTGATTTAAATTATGACAACATTATTACTTTTGAATTTGATGGTGCTTCTAATATAGCTGGAAAGTTAGAGGTGTAAGAAAAAGGCTTTCAGAAGAGGCAAACAAAGAAGTTCTCTATATACACTGTAAAACACATATATTGTCCCTGGCAGCAGCCTCCTGCAGGAATAAAAATCAGAAGGTCAAAAGTTTTTTTTATATATTTTGAAAGACATTTACAAACTGTTTAGCAAGTCGCCAAAAAAGAAAATATTTTGCATGATATTCAATCATTAATCAATGATCCAATCCTCAAGATTCCAGAATGCATTGAAGTGAGATGGTTATCTCATTATAAGATAGTGAATGCTGTCTTCAGGAGCTTAAAGTCAATTTTGATGGCTTGTGAAGCATATCTACAAAGAAGGGACAGACCTTGCATCACTTGCAAGGGGGCATCTTGCTGGAAATCAGAAATGAAAGTTTCCTTGTCACTTGTTATGTAATGAATGAACTCCTTAGTGCACTCTCTATTATCTACAATGCTTTGCAAAGAAGGACTTTAGTATATCCAAAGTCATCCCTAATTACTGGAACAAATTGCACCTGCAACATTGCAAATCAGTGGTGAGACGTCAAAAGTGACTTACAAAAAAACGTTCGGTGTGAAATAATGGAGGAGTTTCATCTGAAGTGCGCCTGATTGCTGATGAAGGTAAGAAAATGCATTTAAAGGGATGAAAATATACTGCGATAGTGTAATCGAAGAAATTGAAGAAAGGTTCAACGACAAATAAATTGATATAATGATATTAACATTAACAAATTTACCGGATATTGAAGTTAGAAAATTTTGTGACAGATTTCCGATGTTTAATGCGGAAGGTGTACTAGCTGACCTGAAATCCTTCATTTTTTATATCAATTCCATGCTCGAAAGCGAAATATTTAAAGCAGATGAAAGCCCATTGTCGAAAATATTGGAAGCGGACGTGGGATATTGCGAGTTACAAAAGCTCTGTGAAATCTTTCTTGTCATTCCTGTAACGATAGCCTTGGTTAAAAGATCGTTCAGTACTATGAACCGAATACTAAGTAAGACAAGAAATAGAATGCTGCCAGAAACCTTAATGCATTGTATGATGATAAGCATCGAGGGGTCTGAGAATCCAACTGAGGATTTTCTAAAAAAAAACAGTAGACTTGTATGCGACGAAGAAAACTCGTCGTATACGATTCCTTTAAACTTACTTCTTTACACCTAACTTACTAAGTAAAAACGTGGGGGATAGGGCGTAAGAAAGTGTTATATATATATATATATATATATATATATATATATATATATATATATATATATATATATATATATATATATATATATATATATATATATATATATATATATATATATATTATATATTTATATATATATATATTTATTTTTACCAAAGATCTATTTCCTTATTTGAAAAGGTCATATTACTCATATATATATATTTTAATTATAATATTCTCTCATAATAATGTTTTCGTACCCTTATGTTATTTTATTTATCTAACTTCACAATAAATTTCACAAATAGATTGCAAGCAAAGATTTGGTTATATTTCGGATATTTACTATTTCAGTAAGACAGTATCTAATAAGACTAAGATTAGCTGACAAGTGACAAGAATATCATTATACTTTATTTTTATGTAAATTATGTTATACTTATGTGCCCCCCCGAATCTCTGTAAAGCCCCCCCGGAGAAAATTGTCTGAAAGAAACACTGGTAGTACTTCTTCCATATTTCATTGAAGAAGAAGACCTAGTATACTGTAGGAACATCCCTGGACTCCTACTCCAAATGGGGTTACCTAAATACCGACCAGAAGATTGGCGATTGTTTATGGATAGTTCAACGAGAAGCTTGAAGTGTGTTTTATTGGACAATGGCAATAGTTATGCATCGATTCCAATAGGTCACTCAACAAAACTGAAAGAGGAATATGAAAATATAAGAATGATCTTT
>JABUQX010078048.1:0-5000 GCA_015478945.1 Trachelipus rathkii
TTAAATATATATATTATAATATATATATTTATATATTATATTATATATATATATATTAATTATATATATATATATATATATATTATATATATAATATTATAAGATAACGCTCAACATGCCGTGCATATTGTACGTTACAGAAACAGGTGTGTGGGTACCCGACAAGAAAAAGTAGAAAAGGAACGAATTTTCCTCAGAGGTGACATTACAACGATAAGATACAGCAACAACATATATATCACATAACCTTGTAGATGCATAGATAAACGCTTATTACGAGGACTACAATACTAGCAGTTATGCTCATACATGCATGCCCTAGTAGTTCATATCTCAGGTAAAGTATGGGAGAGATAGCTGAAATCCTTACCTTCGGCCAATCTCACATGAGCATGCATACTACGTGCGTATGTTGTATAGCGTTTGTATATGTAAAGTGAGAACTGGATGTATATCGTATTATAACATCAAGAGGGGAGGAGGGGGAGGAAGGGGAGTGAAACTTGTCAAGATTACTATAATATATTGTGTTGAAGATATATATATAAAAATAAATTACTATTAATAAAAAGCATAATATATCTTTCTATATGATTAATAATAATATTAAAACTTGCAAACCAGTTTAAAATGAGAGATCTCGGAGAGCTTCAAGAAGTAAAGTAAATATTCCTATAATCCCTATTGGGTAGTACATTCTGATCTTTACGCAGTAGAGATATTGTTAGTGAAATTAAAAAACTAGCATCACTTTACTTCTACGTGTATGATCTAAAATTATTAATTTAATTATTTTAATTTATTATTTAAATTAATTAATTTTTCGTATAACAACCCAGTAGCTCACCTTGTTAGTTAAAAATTAAATTAAGTAAATATATATAATTGTAATTAAATCATAAAAATAATTATTATTTTATTTAAAAAACTCAGAAAATAAAAAATTCAGTAGAAAACATATATTATATTATTATTTGTAACATATAAATAGATTTATAAAATAGATTTTTAAAAGGCTAGGAATACTTATAGATAAGACCTGACTCTAACCTATACAAAATAACTAAACCTTACAAGCTGTAAACTTAAATCACCTCTATTAAATGTACAATTCAGTTATTAATTAATAAAATGCTCTAAAATGGTAAATAGTGTCAACTTTTTTTTAATAAATATTTTGAACTTCATTAAAACACATCAATTAAGATAATTTTTTTAAAAAATGTTCGTCACAAATGTCATTTGACCTATATTTGTGTTACATAATTTCTAATGTTATATATTTATTTTGTAATATATTAAATATATATACATATAAAATAACAATCAAAAATATTATATATAAAATAATTAATATATTATAACATATATTTAATCTATATATTAATCTAATATTATTTATTTGTAGTTTATCTTTTATATTTATAATTATATAATCAAAAAATATTCTTCTTCATTTTTCCAAATTAAGATATTTACGAATAGGTGATTAGTTATTCAAAATTTATATATTTATATAAAAATTATTCAATATATTAATTAGTATATATGAGGTATTACTAATTACCATTTATTTGCGTACCAAAATAATTAATAGGAAGTATATGGTACTGAGCTCGATATATAAATTATTTTAGAAACTATTTAATACTATTATTTAGCTAAGGAGTTATAAATGTTTAATCTATATAACCTGTGAGAGAGTTCAGAAATCCATAAATACCATTTTACAGACTTGTTTTTTTTCAGACCTTATATATAACTATATTACTCAAAGCTGTGTTATCACATAGCGAGTTAGAGTGCCTCAAAATGTTTGAACCAGAGTGTAATGACATAATATTATTATATAATCTACTTATTAGAATGAGTATAACATTTTAAAGTCATATCTTCTCCATATTGTGTAAATATATCTTTAATACACAAAGTTTATAGAATCGAGAGTGTAAATTTGATATAGTTAGATATACTTTAAGGTACATATGCCTTTTTATGTATTTTATTATATTTATGTGAGGAGCAAAATTATTATAATTATCACCATCAAAATTACCTTGACTTAAAATAATTGTAGTTTATAAATATATTTTATATGATAGAATAATTTTCACATTCGGTTACGTTAGTAGTATATTATTAAAATAGATATAGTAGAAATAATAATTAATCCAAGCAAATTAGATGCACACCACATTAATATATACTTATAGAATAGGCCTGTGTTTAACTTAAATCTTATTTGAAAGTTTGGTGTGAATTAATTATTTATAAATAAAATATAATATTTACTTATTCGCTATCCACGATATATATATATAAAAATAATCAATTTTTCGTGAGTATATTCGGTAATTTGAACCTAAATATCTTACTATGGTTGATATGCTAAAAATCTGAAAAATTTCACACATTTATACTACTACCATAGATTAGTTCCGCTGTTACTCACTACTGTCAAATAATTATGACTTTGGTTAATATATTATTATATGACTTATGTAGTTTAAGAAATATCAAAATTTATATATGTTAATGGCTTAAGTAAAATAAAAGGTTTTTTATTGATAATGAAGACTTCGGAGTTAGCATCATATATTAATAATAGTTATTATATATAATATGATTCAAGACATACATATAGACTCAAATGAATAATTAGTATGGTGTACAATCTATATATATAAATATATAGGAGTAATAATGAATAAACAATGTTTTAAGAGATTGCTTATGTTCTTTAAAATGAATATATATAAATAAACTATAAATTATAATTATTAAAGTAATGATTTATTTTTAATTTAGTTTTTGATTATTTTTATCTGGCCTTTCTGAACAAAAATTAACTAAATATCGTAATAATTAAATATATTATTATAAGATATTATAATATATATTTATACATAATACATTTTAATAATTTCAAATTATATTCTTTATAATTAATTAATAATATATTAAATAATAATAATAATAATAAATAATAATAATAATTTAAATTATAAATATATAAAATAATAATAATAAAAATAATTAATAATAATTATATAACACTGCTAATGTTACTACCTTCTACTCTCATTTACTCTCTCTACTCTCACTATCTCTCTATACCATCTCTACTATAAAATAAGTTTCTTCTCTCTCTTACTCTATATCTCTCTACTCTCTATTCACTCTCTCTCTCTCTCTAATCTAATAACTTGACCAGTTTCTCTATCTCTCTTACTCTCTCTATAATGTTTATCCATATATATATATAATTATATAGTATAGAAGTAACATAAGTATATATATATTATATAATATATAAATATATTATTATAAAGGATATATTATAGCTTGAAATTTTATAATGATTTTCTTAGGTAGCATCAAGTATATATATAAGATAATCTTGAAGCTCTTATTCAGATTCAAGACATCAGTATGTTTCATTTACCTTTTATTTGTATATTATCTAAAATAGGATTCAATCAATATCATATATATATATAGAGGTGTTAAATTTATATGATACTATACTAAAAACCTATTAGGCAGTGCCATGAGAAGAGGGTGAGAAGAGAACCACGTTACAGAAAATATCAGAGAGACTATTGCGAGGAGATGAGACCACCAATCTTGACTACACAATACTCTTTATTCGGTCCCGAGAGAGAACATTGATATACTTTAACTGATAGATAATATTTAACGAATACGTTTTAAAGGTATTTAAAAAGCCAATTTAGTTTGTTTTAACAGTGAAATTTCTGAATTTACGTGTTCAATGTAACATTAGTCCATGAGACGCTATGAGAGTATTATAATAGATATCACTTATAAAATGTTACATGCGAGTTATCGCTATTACCAAAACACTAATATAATTTATTAATTATATTATGATCTATATCAAAAAATAGCTCTTTGTGTTCGGTGGCCAATTAATCATTATAAGTGATATCAAAAACTTATTTAACAAAGATATATATTATATATATGCAAATACAAATTTATTCATAACAAGAATACCTGAGTACAGCCATATCTTTACGCTAGTGTTGCTTGGGATAATATTCCCGTCTCACCTTTAATAACTATTGTTAAAGATAAATAATATATTAATAATTAATTAAATAATATTAAGTATAATAATTATATATTATATCATAGATATATATTAGATTATAATAATAACATAAAAAAAAAATACCTTTATTAAAATGCAAAATAAACAGTGTAAAATTGAAGTTATAATTCGGGCTGAGTTATTATATTCACTATTTAATATGTTGTTCAGAAATCCGGTAAATATTTGCCGATTTTGGCTTTATTTATAATATAGCATTTAAATGTTATTATTTTTTAATGTTAATTAAAATAATTAATTTTAATGAAATATATATATTAATAATATATATAATATAATATATATTATATTATATATATATAATATATATATCATATATATATATATAATATATATATATATATAATTATATATATTATATATTAATATATATTATATATATATATAATAATATAATATATATATATATTTATTTTACATATATTTTTAATATATATATATATATATATGTATATAATATTTAATTATAATATATATATATATATATAATAATATATATATATATATTATATATATATATATAATATATATATATATATATATATATAATATATATATAATATATCTATATATATATATAATATTAAGTATTAATAATATAAATATATATATATATATAATATATATATATAATTAGTATACAAAGCTTGATCTCTATAATGATTAATTATTGGCCCTATTTAATAGAGATCACATTTGATATATAGCATAATAATAATAAATATGTTTTGGAATAGCGAAACGCTTCTAATCACACTCTATATAATTTTATTATGTTCACTTGTTTTTATAAAATAGTTTAGCATCAAATCTATAAACAACCATTAAGATATTAGAAATAAACAGTTCAAAAAATAAATAT
>JABUQX010078048.1:7500-25684 GCA_015478945.1 Trachelipus rathkii
TAATTGAGTAATTAAAAGTTTCCTTAATTAAGTAATTAATCAACAAAGTAATTAATTAAAATTTAACTGGGTAATTAATTAAAACTGAGCATTTTGTCATTTTAATTAAAACTGAGCATTTTGTCATTTTAATTGAAACTGAGCATTTTTTTTTTGTGTAAAAATTAATCGAGTAATTTTTATTGTTGCCAGTATAATTCATTATAGGCAATTAACCTCATAAATCCTTATTTTGCTTGTTTATATAGTCTAAGATTTTCCATTAAGTAGTTGGAGATCATTTTATATAAATCCAATATCAAAACCATTTTTCTCATTTCCTAATTGCCGCATTCCCACTAACACTACTTTATATCGCTTCATTTTTCATTTTCCACTAACAAGCCATTAGGAAGGTAGGATGGCAGAAAGCAGATTGCAGGTCGACCTGTCAGACACCCCAGCTAAAGCAGCGAACGAGTGCATTTCCCAAGAGGGAAAGACAGCCCTGTTACAAAATCTGGAGGCGGTCTCGTCAAAGCCCGGAGAGAGGGAGACGAACACGCCTGTCAAATCAGATAAGGAAAAGATGAAAAAAGCAGGCGAGGTAGGAAAGGGGAAGAAGGAAGATGAGATGGGGAATGAAGAAAAGGTGGTTGAGATAAAGGAGAGAGGTGACAGAAAGAGAGAGAATGAAGCGGGAGCATCTTGCTCAGGAGGAGATCGAGATTCCCCGGATGTAAAAAGCTCAGAGAAAAAAGATAAGATTCAGGCCAAGATACAATTTGATTGTAAAAATGATGCGAAAAGACCTTGTTTAGTCGTAAAACCATTTCGAATAGTAGAAGTTCCTATGGACGACAGAAGTATTCTTTCAACTGGAGAAACTCACATAGAAGCGATGATGAGATTTATCGCATATAAAGGTGACAGAAATATTCTATTCCCTACTTTTATAAGAGAAATTAAGCGTTTGATAGATAATTATCAGAGAAAATCTGAAAATGAACCATTAGGAAGTCTATTTGAAAGCAAAAAAGTTAACTATATGATCATAACCAAAGTGTTAGACCATGTCGCTTCAAAAGAGAATGGTTCTTTATTAAGAACCGCAATCCTAAGAAATTTTGATCCAGATTTAAATACCGGAGTTTTGATAGAAAGAATTATCGAATTGGCAAGAGAAATCTTGCCCCGATATTTAGTTGAAGAAGAGCAGGAGGATATGGAGGAAGTTTCTGTGTTAGCTATAACAGATGAAAGAACGGAGATAGAGGCAATCGGTGAAAAAGTAGAAGCATCAAAATTGGTGTTGAAAGTCGTATCAGCGGAGGAGAAAGGAGATTTAGAAGCATCAAAATTGGTGTCGAAAGTTGTATCCGCAGAGGAGAAAGGAGATTTAGAAGCACCAAAATTGGTTCTGAAATGTGTGCCAGCGGAGGAGAAAGAACAGAAGCCCAAGGATGAGGAGGAGATACAAGCTATCACTAATTCCCCTCCAGCTTCAGTTTGGTCACGAACAAACAATGCAAAGGAGAATTTCTCCCTAGCCGAAGCAATTGCTTTACCTTCCCAAATTTCAGTCCGCCCACGAGAAGATAAGGTAAAGAAAGAGATGACTTTAATGCAAGCGGTGACTGAGTTATCTGCGCAATCAGAAAGGTTTGAGAAAGTGGCGCAGAGGGGAGGACAATATTGCTGTACAATAACACTCGCTTTTAAAAAAGAACAGCGTGGTTTAAACGCCACGGGCGTGATCGACACAGCGGCGGGCATATCGCTGCATATCTCGTGCTACGTTTGGGCATTAGAAGAGAGAGGACCAGTGGCCTTCGTGCTCTGAACCTACCCAGATATCTCTGATTGCAGGTGGGTCTGTTTTGAGACTTGCAAGAAATTTATTCCACTTGGCTGAATAATTATAGTTACCGAGGTCCAATAGGATACATTCCATCGTATTTGGGTTTGTGAACTCTACTTCAGTTCTTCTGTCGCTGTGAAATTCCCAAAAACGTCGTACTTCCAGCGTGTACACGTCGGTCCGGAAGTATTCTATGAACTTCCGAGACAAGCTAACACAGATATAGTTCAGTGACGTATATTGGTCTCTTATTGGGAAACAGCTTAATATCTCAATTAGTACAGTGATATCCATCAGTTTAAATCCTTCACAAGCAAGCCAGACTGATTCATAACTGTTAACTGTGAGTGATTAGCTAAGTGTCGGGTACCAGACTCATCTCAGGCGTCCGTAATTTTAGATGCACGTTCTCTTTGGGTACTTGTTCTAATGCCTCATTGTATTCCAATCAGGTGCAAGTGAATGGATTCCATGCATACGATAATATTCACTCGAGACGAGCCAGAGTTTATAGGCCATCTCTCGGCAGATTTAGGTCGATTCGGTGGAGTTGCTTCGGAGAGGACGTTTGGGCGTACTCACCGTGAGGCCGTCTGAGGAGTTAAAAAGACGCGTAGCACGACGCTTTCGACTTTCCCTCTCTCCCTTCAGCTCGGACGAAATTCGGTCTAAGTAGAAGTGACCAGCGAGTATGCAAGAGAGGCAGGGAGATGGATACGCAGTAAGATTTAAGTGATCCCTCTGGCGCCGCACTTTCACGCGTACGTTAACAAGGAGGATTACACGCGGTAGAGGAAGTACTACTAGAGGTCAGCCAGTAAATATAATATTAGTCACCGCTATTATTGCTAATTATATAGGTCATCCTCTTTTTTTATCCATTTAATATTCTTCGATTAGGGCGAGACACTGAGGAAATTTGAGGTAAGGTAATAGCAATTATTGAGTATTATATATACTCATTACTGAGTTAGTGGAATTATACTCTACTTATTAGCATTGGTGGAGTTTGTTATTTCTCATGATTAGGACCAACTGTGAGGGCTGGAGGGAGATATTTAAGATGATTAATAGTATTGTATTATCAGCTGCTCACCCTCATCCTTGGGGCTCAATAAATACTATGCGTTATGAGAGTCGTTTTGCTTACCCTTGTTGCTCGCTCTACGCATATGTGGTGCTATCACAATTCATGTGTTACACAGACACACTCATACCCTTTAAAGTTCTGGGATCTGTCCCGTCTCGAGAAGTTTCTTATAGAGCTATTTATCTAAATCTATCCTTTGTTTCCCATCGGTTTTTTTCCCTATTCTTTCTTTGCTTATCTCAGATCTCCTTTCTTACCTCCCGCCTGATACGACTTTCCACACCATAAATATATTATTATGATGTACTATCTATATACTTTTTTCATACTCACGTAATATTAGGCCTCATACTCCGTATTATCTATATTTCATACACTGTATTATTATATAGGCTTACACTACAGAATAATACTAATTATCCTACCAATATCTATACCTTTATTACTATCATGTCATTACTTATCTTCACTAAAATATTAACGGGGCTAATAAATAGATAATTCTCTTTGAGCCATAAATTATATACGATAATATTCTTTATCTATAATCATAAACTTCATCACGGTATAATTAAAATCTATTATTGAGATAACAAAATATATATATTTAATTACTATATAGTAGAAATTAACCGGTATATATTCTATTATAATATATATATATTAATAAGAACCATTCTATATTATCTCACTTATTGATAAGTCAGATCAATATGGTTATTCCTAAACTCACTATAATTATTGTGTTATAGTAATCATTAATATAATAGTTTATAAATTTGTTGCTTTTCACAAATTAGTACTTATCCTAAGGGTACTCAATCCTATCAGATCAGGTCAAGGAAAAGAAGATAATATGACGGAAGCCCTCTATGATACGTTACATAATATTGAATATTTTCTACTTATAATTACTGAACATAGTCACGTATATAGGGTGAGCATGTAAATTAAGCATGAAAGTAGTAAATTAAGTAGTATGTATGACGACCCGACGGTTTAGTTGAAATAGTATACCCTTCGAACAGGTATAAAATTTTAATCATCTCTGCATCAATCGGAACAGTTCTGGAAAACTGAGTGATTTATCCTTGCGGACAGGTCCCCTTTTTTTCTTTTTGTGTCTATTCTCACAATATATTTTAGTTGACTTATAATAAGGAGGGAGGAATAACAGTGGTATATGAAAGGTAATGTACCTCTGTCGGTCCATAGGAGACTCTTTGCTAATGTACAATCATTGTCATATGGTTTTACGGACTAAAACAAGGAAGTCACTATAATTGTCCTTCGTTGCTATATCATTCAAATTATTAGTAAGGATATAAACCGACACCGAGTATCAAATATGAGGTAGGTTTTTTAAACTCAGGCATCCCTTATTATGGCCTGATATTCCTATAATATATCTTTATATTTATCTTATTGAATGACCTATTATTATTTTACAATCCGTGAGTAGAACTCGGATCTCCTTCACTGATGGACAAGAATGACTCCACCGCTTCTATTCTCTCTTATTATTATCTGTCACGCTCTTCTCCTTTATATATACTCAACCAACTACTTTATTCTTTCAATTTCACCTCACATCATCATATCACTTCCTTCTTTATACCCTTTCCTACCTCTGAGCCTGCTATTTTCATTCTTTTATGACTCTTAATCTTAGTAATATTTATGACAGGCGTGTTCCGTCTTACTACTCATCTCTTCACCGGGTTATGTAACGAGACCGCCTTCCAGTAATTTATTTGTATACAGGGCTGTCTCTTATTTACCCGGTATCTTATGGTAAAATGCTAACTCGTTCGTACTGAGCTTTAGCTGGGGTGTCTGTACAAGTCTAGGACTATTATGCTAAAACTGCTTTACTAGCCATCTCACTACTAATACTCTATTTATATACTTATATATGGCCTTGATTATAAGTGGAAAAATGAAAAGTAAAGCGATATAAAGTAGTGTTAGTGGGAATGCGGAATTTTTAAGGTATATAATATTGAAGTATATAATAATAATGGTTTTGTTAATTTATGTAGAATTAATTATTATTAATTAAAATTAATTGATATATCTCCAACTTAACTAATAAGGAAAATATGCTTATAGACATATAATAACATTAGCAAAATAATCAGGATAATTATATAAGAGTTATATGATTAAATATGCCTATATATATAGATATTATTACTGGCAACATATATATATATAATATTAATTAATTATTACTCGATATAAATTTATTTATTACACATATAATATAAAAAAATGCTCATTTCGTGTGTAGCAGTACAATTGCTCATAATGATACAAAGACAAGAGATTCAAAAGATGGGAGGTTAACAAAAATCAAAGTTTTTGGCTTTTTCCACTTAATTTCCATTTTCTATATTTACCAACCTTATGTATCACAATCCAAAATCTCGTATATACAGAGCTTTAGAGTTACTAACAGACGTGGATAAGATTGTTAAATCGATATAGTATTGTAATTTCTCTACGAATTAGTGGAAACTCACAGCCTAATATGATAATATTAGCAGTAACAGTTTGAAATTTTTCTGTAGTTTTATATATGTCTAATACCTCAGAAGGTTAGAGACGATAACATTGTAAGTTGTGGTGAGAGGAGATTGTCCACCTTACACCTATCCCATAAATCGCCGAACGTGTACAATAAAAGGCGATATATCAAGGTAAATGCTTAACCTCTCTCGCAATTCATGGTAAACTACACACTGATTATAGACCCATAGTATAGTTTAGCTTGGTGTAGAGGCGCGAGAGAGCGTGAGCGCCCATATAAGAAGCGCAGCGCTCATGGTCTATCCATACGAGTCTATGTGGCATAATCGTCTCTAGCCATATTAAACATCGAGAATGTAAATAGCCGCCTGTGTGAATATTTTATCGTTTTGTACTTTAAGCGTATGATATATATTCTTCCCTTAGGACCGGAAACGAAAAAGGAAGTTGGTATTTTCGATTAAACAAATAAGAGCACCAGAGGTTGAGCGTCAAGGCAGTACATAAATCTCATATCGATGAGATTGAGGAGGGAAGTAGAGGACGTATATTCATGTACGATCCACATATGTTCTCTATGAAAAATAGACTGAGATGTATGTAATCAAGTTATCAGTTATATATAATTTGATTTTTTTAAAAACGTTTACGTATATAACAACGGGTTATCACTTTTACACTAATATGAAAATATTTACACTACATAATAATTAAAACATTTATTGCTATATCAAAAAAATTAAACCGTATAAAGTACAAAATTAGCTATCTTTATAATTATTATATATATTTATCAAACAATTTTCCTCTAAATATAAGAAAATCATAAAAGGGGGTGATATAGTATAGTTAAGATGAATAAAATAGTAAATATATAATATTATTTATTACTACTATATTTATATCTTATATATTACTAATATTATTATATACCATTACCTTTTAAATATTTCTTATTATTAATATCAATATAGAAACAGTAATAATAAAAAATATAATTATTATATTATAGTTCATCCATGCATGAAAACTATTCAGGTGAGCGAACAATGTGGCGAATATGTCTGAAGTAGTAATAATATATATATCATCTATCTATATACCTAGTATAATATATATATAATAATACTATATATCTCATTATATATATATGCTGTGTTCCACCCGCTTGATAGACATACAAATATCGAATTGTGTACGTCACAGATGACTATTTATTTTCACTGTAAATCATGTTTACGTCTTTTATTGTTTTTTGTCTCCGTGGGGTTATTATCCTTAATAAAACAATTAACATTACGATACGGACATATCCTTTTTTAATTTATGATGAATAGCAGGACTAAAATTTTAGTATTCAGCAGCATTAGTTTCTCTATTTTTGTTTTCAAGTCGAATCAAAATTATTTCTTCCATTCGTTTTATTGAAGTTTAAAAAATCAATTAAATATGAGTAAAGAGAACCTTAAAAACCAAAAATAATCTTCAATGAAATCTTTAGATAGGTTTAGACGTAACTTGGTCCGTTAGGATTTTATGTCTTGAGAGATTGCTTTAAGAATTTTCACAAGTGGAAAAGAATATACAAATGATAGTTTCCTTATTTCGTTTTAGTGATTTTGGATCATGAATAGAGACCTCATGTGTAATATCACAAACTGTTTCAGTACTGTCAAGTTTTCCCCAAAGCCCACACAGAGGTAAAATTGGAGATTGAGGGAAAAGAGCGTGAAGTACCCCTCCAAGAAAACCGACCCCTGTAGAGCCGAAAGGTAAAATATTTGGGAAAGATCAGGGAGGTAAAGAAGACCAATTTTCGTCGTTCATGAGCTGCATTTAAATTAAATCACTTTTTAATACCTCGTTAAAAAACCAAAGGGTAAAGCACAGATTCAGGTTAAATGGAGAAGCCACCTTTTTCAGTAAGTCTTAAATTTTTCCACACCGAAGTTTTGTTTTGTGCCGAAATGAGTTGGCGTTGCACCTTCTAAACGGATGAATATTTTGCTCACCCAGATGGTGAAATTAACTTAAACAATGGCCCAGTAATTTAGTATGAGTTTTAGAGAGTTTGGATAGAAAGGGGAAAGAAGGAGGATTGTCTCATCAAGAAGGACCATACAAAGAACAAATTTGAAATCTGTAAATACCCTAGAGAGGTTTATATAGAAGAAGAATAGACTAACCGATTCACACCTTAACCATGTCTTACGGAACATATTTAACAAAGTCTGAAGATATATATATATATATATATATTAATAATATATATATAGTATATTTATTAATTATACACTATATATATTATAGATATTATATATATATTATAATAATATATTATATAATATTATAAATAATAGTATAATATATAATGTATGTTATTTGTTGTAATATATATTAATATATATTATTATAATATATTTATTATAATATATTATATATATATTTATATTATTATTATAATATATTTATATACTTATATATTACATATATTATATATATTATATATATATAATATATATATATATATTTATTTTTATATATTATATTATTTAAATTTATAGTATATTTATATTATATATATTAGTATAGTATGTTAGTATATTAAAAATAAATAAAATTTAATTAAAATTTATATTAATATGAATTATAAATTTAAATAATTTAATATTTATTAAAATTTAAAATTATATATATATATATATATATATAATATATATAATATATATAATTATATATATATTTATATATATAATTATATATATATATATATATATATAGAGTATATTATTTAAAATGTGTGTATTTGTATAATAATACTCCGCAATGTTTTATTGGGATTAATGAGTAATTATATTTTAAAGTTGTCATATTCAATATTTTGCAGAATTTATTTCATTTCATTTGTAACTTAACATGTTGCAATTGTTTTGCCTCATCATGATTTTTCTGTTGTAATATTACCAAATAACTTAAGGCTATGTTTCACAAATTCTTGTTGGAAAAATGGCAGAGATGTTATAGCTGGGTAGACATCTAAAATCACATTTGGATCATCCTGATTTCACCAGCGAACCTTATGAGAGTTTAGCGTTAGGGCTCGAATAAAGGGATTCGGTAGGTGTCGCGACGTTCAGTTGACCCGAAAGTGATGGCCAATAGGAAGACTCAGAATAGAAGAAACTGCGGCCAGCTTAAAGTATTACGGAGATCAGAATACTCATTGGTGCTGGTACATCGAATTGCCTTTGTATTATGTTTTTTTGTTTTGTAATTTGTTTCGTTAAGCATAAGATTAGTTTGGAGTAATAAAAAAGTTTTTGACCGAAACCTATTCGAATGTAAATCTGAAAATTCAATATTGAGGAATTGTTTTCAATGAAATGTATTAAATTTGCTCTTTGAAATAGTGAAAAAGAAATATTTGCATTACCTTTATATTTATAAACTTAACTGGACTCCTGAGGAGAAGCGGTGAGGACAATTGGAGATAGAGGGAAAAAACCAAAAGTACCCCTCCGAAAAAGCAAAATTGCCAAAGAAAGATGCAACACGATGAGAGGGAACAGACAACAGTGTCCTATTAGAACTTCTTAGTGGATTAAAAACTTATCTTAGATATTACATTTCTACTTGCATGTTCTTTAGTTTGGATTACTATTTTTCTACAAATATAGTCTATAGATTGACTGATTTGATGTAGTTATTAGAGACTTCGGCCACATTTCTTTCGACAGATTCTCCTAAAGAATTAGGGATTAAGTCATGTTAAAATTGCTCCTAAAGTTAGTAGAGTGGAAAGAGAGGAAGTGCGCAACGCAGTCTTAAGTTTTAACTTGATCATATTTGAGAAATAGTCAAACATTTCTTCCTAAAAATACTTCTTTTTCACCAGGAATTAAGATACTAGAATGGTGCTCCTATGTTGAAAACTAGAGTACGAAGGGGGAGATACACGACTTTCTCGTCAGTTCTATTACTGTATTTTTTGCTTTGTTTTATTTTTTTTTGCAATCTATTGTAGTTTTGACCAGTAATTAGATCCTATTCTCTGACTTAGAGTTTTTCTAACTAATAGTCACACACCTTTGATCAAATGTTTCGGAAAGTTTTTGAGGAATGATAATAAGTGATATTCGCAACATTTGCTGGTTCGAGTCACAGAGTTTAAAATTTAACCGTGAAAGGAGAGTAATGGCTGAGGAAAGCGCTTCAGAGATGGAGAAACATAATCAAAACTTAGGTGAACATGAGAGTTAATCTTATTGGTTTAGTATATAGTTTAGTATATAGTCTATTCTATCTCGTTCATTTATCTTGTTATTAAGTATTTGTTTTAAATTTTATACTTTAGATCAACGACTATGTTGGAGTTATCTTAAAAGACTTTTTTTGATTGGGTTATGAGCCCGTACGTAGAAAGATGTGATCTCTAGTATTTATTATGTCTTATTAAACAATAACAGTGATGAGAGTAAGGACAACCATGAATAGAAAATATGCTGATAAAGTTCCTTTCCTGTTGGTTATAAGCCTACGTATAAGAGATAGTGTACTTCTAGTATATTCTAAGTCTTATTTGTGTCCACGTAGTGGAATGTATTACTTAGATGTAAATAGTCCGAAATTATGAAGAATCCAAAGCTACTAATTAGAGTCACATCGAGTATTATATAGAATTTAAGAAAGATTTATTTTTTTAATTGATGTTATAGAACAATAAAATTCGCTTTGCATTATCGACTTGTTACGCTAACTTAGTAAGGTTATTCTAGTTGTTTCATAATAGCTATGTGGACCTTTTTTAAATTTAGGTTAACTATTGTATATTATGCTTATGTTGTTTTGTGAGATTAGTCGAGATTCTATCGACACCAGATGTTTTACATAATCATAAGTACTTCTATCCTGACAAGTGACCAAGGCATGAAAGCGATGTAAGACTTCAGTTGTCTATCCACGCCTTTATATTGAAATGACTTTAAAGCAGAAAAGGGAAATCGTAAGTATGGAATCTATAGTGAAGATCCTCAGTCCTTCTCTCTGCAGTCGTGTATTGGTTGGAAAAGGGGAACGTGTTTGGATAATAAATAAATTACACGTTAGTGCAGTTTTTCACTAGATTATAAACGTCTTCAATTAGCAGCTTTGATACTTTTAATGATATATTCTTTAAAGTTTTATTACGATTAAATTGATTAATTTTTGGGGGAAATACAATTTTATTCGCATCAAAGTAAGTACTTAGTATTGTTGCATCGATGATTCTACTTTCGTAATATGGTAATATTAGATTGAGTCGGATTTACCGACTATATGATTTTTTTTTTTTTTTGCTAAGTTACGTATTATTATTTTATTCTATGGACTAGCATCCGAGTTTTCAAATCTCGTAGGGAGTGGCCCAACAATTATTTTCTATATCAAAATTTAATTTAAAAAAGATATGAGATTGCCTTTTAATTAAATGTAAGAAGTAATAACAAACAAGCAACTCAACGCACGCGGACTTTGCGATTACTTTTTACTATGTTACTGTTTGTGTATTGCATGTCACTACGTAATTAGTATAGGTAGCTATTAATACTTCATTTGATATTGTTTATATCTTACTAGCATTAATATTAACGTGTTGATATAAAACCTTTATATATAATTTCTTTGTATAATTACAAAGTTCCAAAATTCATTGTTTTTATTTTTGGACTTTACAAATGCATGATAAAATAGTATCTTAACGATTGTTCATAATACTAACCATTTCTTATAGATTTCTTATTGGTAATATAAGTGCATTACTATTATCTAACTAGTTAGTTTCTTTACTTTCAAGATTTAGTATTCTTCATAAACTAATTGTTATTATTAATAGTTTTTGAGTACTAAACTTAAAAGGAGACTGTTTTAAGTGTGACAATGGAATGGAAGATGTTAGCTAAATTGAGATAAAATTTATTTGTAAGTAACGTCCTAAATAGCCTTATAACTAACGTTTTTATGCATATTATTTTTCTTACTAACAATGCTACTTTTTGGTAAATATACTTTAGAATAAAACCATAAATTTACAGGCTTATATTGTCGTTAATTATGTATTTATATATTGTTTTCTACTGTATATGTGGTGTTTAGAATTTTAAAAAACTTTAATAATTCCTGTTGGTATTTGGTAATGGTCAAGTCAAAGACCAAAAAGCTTATAAACTGTTAACAAATTCCTTCTGCACAATTTGTTATATCAAACTTTTGTATCAAAATTGCTGGACCAAATACTTAGGCCAGTAAAAGTAAAAAACTAATCGCTACTAGGCATTTCAATTAATTCAATGAAAAAATAACTTCAAATAATTTGTTCTACTTACATGAAAATTTTTTTAGGTTACAAACCCTCGCACTCACAGACACCAGAAGGCCTATAATAAGCCGAGATGTATTTTAGATTTTTTGAATACATTAAAAATTGGTTTCGAAATTTATATATATACCATAATTATAATATTTTAAAAGCGGTTGAACATCGTGGACCCCCCGGTATTTAGTTCCATACCTATTAAATTCTATTAACTCTACGGAGATGTTATACATAAGACCACTTCTTATATTCTGTGTCTATTGAAAAGCAATCCACTCTCGATACTTTTTTAGTTTAAATAAGGAAAACTATCCATGAACACTGGATAGTACCATTAAGATAATCCATACATTTGGTTTCCTATGCTATATTTCATTTTTTCAATTGACCTGGACAAAAAACAAGGACAACACATTCTTATATGCGTTCTCATAACAGCTGTTTTATAGTTCATGTCGGTATTGAGACTTACATCTGTAATTTAAATTTGTATATTCTTACGAGATGACTTTATTTAGAATGTAAGATAGAAAATTTTCGTTAGTCATTTTGTATTAACACTTCGTAGGAAAGCTTCCGTTCAGCTTGGACTTCTTTCCTTTAATGTCCAATACTTTTGTTCACTTCTTCATGACTTGTTCCTTGAGAAATGTGCAATGGTTTTAAAAATCAAGCTCCTAAAGTCCAGATTTGAGGGAGGGGACAATATCGGAATTCAATACTAGGCAAGCCAGTATAAAACGAAAACAACATTGCACAACATTTTAAGTTGGGCGCCCCTTAGTCTACATATTTGGAATGTTTTAACTGCAAGCAGCATCTTTCCCACGACCTAAGATTGGTCAAGCGGGCCCCAGCAACCGACATGTTTCAATCTGTTCCTACTCTTATTTTCACACCTTTCCTTAAACACCAACGAAATAAAGGTGGGAGTCCTTAGACGTTAGAATCACGCGCCCCGTACAAGGACGCGCCCTCTTGCAACCAATGGGTCTTTGACCAAGGAGGAAGCCTCCGGCACCTCATTCCGCGTCTTAATCTTGTATCGTGAAGTTTAGCGAATAACTGTGATAAAATGTTAGACTAACACGTATGAAAGTTGGGGGGGTTAGAGATCTTAAAATAGACGATAACAGTGCAGTTATGATGGTGATATATAAATACAGAACGTGTATATTACCTATCAAAATTATATAATATATATATATATATATATATATATATATATATATATATATATATATATATATATATATATATATATATATATATATATATATATATATATATATATATATATATATATATATATATATATATATATATATTTAAAAACTAATTGTAGTATTTGTGTTGTATAAAAAATCTCATTCCACAATCTTTTCCAGAAGTTCAAAATAATGTAAATGGGAATTTTATTATAGTGTAACGAGTGAGAGCAATCTCGATCGCATGGAGAAATCACCCCGATCCTATAAGATGGAACTCCGTTGTATTTTATCAAAAATGAAACATTGATCCACAAGCGGGAGGTAAAATATTACAACAAGTCAATCATCATCAATAATAATAATAATAATAATAATAATAATAATAATAATAATAATAATAATAATAATAATAATAATAATAATAATAATAATAATAATAATAATAATAATAATAATAATAATAATAATAATAATAATAATAATGATAAAAATAATAATAATAATAATAATAATAACAATAATAATAACAATTATGTTTCTTTATTATGTTAATTTAATTAGGATGATTTTTATTATTGTTATATAACTTTTTTTAGTTTTTTTTTCATTATTCTCTTGAGAACTGTTAGAGTCGTATTGAGGGTTGGAATAGATGATAGGATGTGTACGATGGGTTTTATGGTTGGGACGTTATGTTAAAGTTTTATTTTATTCTATGTCAGATATGTACTGTGAAATTTAATATAGCTGATAGAAATGTTTCTTGATTTGATCCTTTTATCTTTAATTACCAAATTCTTTGAGACTGCAACACGAAGGTAGAAATCAGGAGTTGAAAACCCTCCTAAACAAAATAAAGATAGGAAGTGAAATCCTTCCCACATAAATTATGGTATAAGAAGTGAAAACCTTCTATGATAATATGATGAAAAGGTGCTAAACTTGTAATAGGTAGTCTGTGTCAAATGCATAAGCGGCTACGCCCGCCGATGAGTCCCACCAAAGTTGTAAGAAGCACTCCCTTTAACGCAACAGGTTGGTAGCATCAGTAGAAGAAAGAGTCTTCATTCTTAAGCAGTAAAAGTATTCATCGAAGTAGTGGTACAGAACCTAAAGCAACAGAACTAGCATACGAAAGAAATATAAAAAAGCATTACAAAGAATTACATTAAAATTGCTCTTCGAAATCAGAAAGGCTCCGAGCGAGCTGAAAAGAAACGCTCTCGGCTGTCGACGCAGGCAGTATAGAAGATCGAGCTCGCTCATGCGCAAGGAATCGCGATTTCTGACAACCCGCTCGGATCACTGCGCTCAAGTATCGAAGAATTAGGTAGTTTCCGGATGGCTATTCCAAACATCTAGCGTGCTTACGCTCGTCGAGAGCGCTCTCAGAGACGCAAAATTCGAGCAAGTCGCATGTACGGAGATAGGCGTTCTCGGTGGGGGCGGGGCTCTACTCGTATTCGCCGAAAATTCGAGACTTGCTTGGCAAGAGTGGTTTGCAACGGTAAAGACTTTAAACTTTCGGATTCCCCGGACGTAGGCCGTGCGCCTACAGGCGCCGGCCGATGTCAGAGCTGGCGATTTTATCGGCGGGACGGAGTGCGCAAAGCGTGTAAGGAGCGTGCTTTGTTTTTATTAGAACTAGCCGCTTTCTGTTAACAGGCCGGGGGGGAAATGTGTCGTTAAGAATCATCGTTTAAAGGACTTAGACCATTCGGCAACGAAACACCCTCACTTTTATCTCGACTTAACTAGAGACCAACCTATCCGCGGCGTTTTAATTGCAGGTATATTGCGAGGGGGAACGCCACTCGGAAACTGGGGGAGATAATCAATTTCTAGGGAGGTTATGAACTCGACGGAAGATAGCTCCCGCGCGGCACCCCTGCGAAAGCCGGAATAAGAAGTTACGCTTCGAGGTCGACGCGCAACGGTATTCTCAGTGGTGGTCCGGCGGCAAGATAAGTCGCCCGGCCAGATGCGAAAACAAAATACCAATATCAAACGATAAAGGAAGATTATCTATAAGCGGAAATAGAAAAATGGTTCTAAGAAGCGGAAAAAATTCAGAAGGATGACGAAAGCTATCGTCGAAAAAATCGAACCCGCGATTCGCTAGAGAGGTTGTGTTACGAGGCAAAATCTCTTCTCCAAAACGAAGAAACGATGAAAAAATTAGATATATCCGACAGTCTGCGCGGAGAAATATTAAAAACGGTCGAGGAAACAAAAACGTGGTCGGAAGAGCGTGCGATAATCGAAGCGGAGCGATAGAACATTATCAGATACAAAATAACGAACTCCAAGAACGATTTTGAAACTGTTTATCCGAAAAATGAAAGGTGGGTGTGAGAAGCGAAAACGAATTTTGGAGGCGAACACGGAGACAACAACGAAGCCACAACCGACGACCGATCTGGGCTTCACAGCGTAAACGGGGCGGAACATGGAAGCGAAGCAGCGAGAAGTGGCGTCAGGCGGGAAGGCCGGATAAATCGCAGTATGGGATTGATTAATTTGTGTATTGTGTGTTGTTATAGAAGAAAAGTGCACCACAGAATGGTTCAAGTATGTTGATAAAATTTTCAGCATAAGAATTTACTACCATGTTTTTACTTAGAGATATTACACATCCGGTCATCGTTAAAACTAAAAAAAGAACAGTGTTTTTTCATGTTCTTTCTAGCATGGTGGGATGAATTACTTTAGTCAATTCCCTCAAAGATAGGATACTAAGGTGATAGATATGTTTGGGAAAGCAGCGCGGGAGTTGTAGTAACGATATAGTACACATGTCCGAAGTTAATAAAATATTGTGAGACCCGCTCCCCGGTCGTCATATTAAAAATGTTTTACTAGTTTGAATACACGGGGTAGTTTCAATTAAAAAAAGAGCTCATTAAGAATTTATTTTTCGTGTATCAAATAATTATAGAAAGATTAATAACATATATTTTTTGGGGAAACGATTTTTAGATACGTACGATTCTTTTCAATGCTTCTAAGAAATTTTACAAAAGGATGGTTCTACTGAGGATTACATTTTTGTAAAGAAGCGTTCATCAAACTTATGGAGAAAATACTCTATAATGTGATGTCTACGAAAATAAAAATACTGTAAGCCGTTTGGTATGTCTGCTAATAGCCAAAATGATTGGGTACCTTTGTTAACAATCGGAACAGGCAGGGACCATCTATGCTAAGATCTTTCGTTAAACGGGATACAAACTTAATCAAATTAGTAGCAGCTTATGGACGTGGCGTTTGTTTATATCAGGAACGCTTACGCACAAAAGGGGTGTTTTAGCGACACACGCACTAGAGGAAGAGATGAGATTATAAAACTAATTGATCTTCTTAGGCATGTTGCGCGGTTTATTTATCGAACTTTGGTTGAGCGATCACGAGTCCGAGGGGGTTGAACGAATACTACGAAGCGGTGACAACATGCGGTTTGTTAGAAAGAAGGATAGCAAATCATATTATTGATCACAGAGCTATCGCAGGGATACAATATATGTACTGTTTGGGATAACGACTCCGTGCAAAATCTGCGACGGCGGCGTGCGAAAATTGTACCCCCTCTCCGTCCTCTGCAAATGAAAGGCTGGCGGGAGTCAAAAAACTTATTCGCCCGGGCCAGATTATCCGAGAACGCGGGGGTCGAAGGGGTTGCAAGTTTTCAGCGAATCCGGATGACAAGATGATTCGCGTATAAGGCGATATCAACCGTTGAATATAGGCGTCGAAAGAATTTACCGATTCAACCGAAGTGGACTTCGAATATTTCCACTCAGGTGTGAGAATATTTGAGTCGTGGTTATTTGTTTGGGCAAGAGATGAAAAATATGGACAGTTCGAGTGTGAAATGACGGAGGTGCTAGGAATTCGATACCGGCGCTTTACGAGGTATGATTTCGAAAGAAGCTAAAGTATTGGTGCGTTTTTATAGTGAGTCTGGGGGAAGATTGGTACGACTGTTTTATTGCTTCGGCACGTTTCACCGAACACCACTACGCGAAGAAACGCAGATAGTATAGGAGGTTTTAGTATAATTCTTACCCAACGTCCGTTGGCGGAGGAAACGAAATCGCAAAAAAAAACCCACTTGCCGAAGGGGGAAAATCGAGGAATATTGTTCAGTCATCGAAAAAAAACGGAAGCAAAAGTTGCTACGCACGAGAGGGAAGACGCTACGGACAGCCGCGATAGCGCCGAATTCCATGTCGGGGTTTGATGAAAGATGATTCTAACGTCTGGCGAATGCGAATAGAAATAAAAGAATGAAGAATAAGTGGCGTTGCTTCACGACCCGAGATAATATGCGGTTTAAACGCCTGAAGATAAGAATCCTCAAAAGACGACGGCCAGGTAGAGACGAAAGAGGGTGATGGCCGATATCCCGAGTCTTCTTTTTTTTGACAACCGCGCGATTTTAACGTCTACTATAGTCGCGATACAAATGAAGCTATGAATATATATAGATATGTAAATATATATATAGGTTACGATCGCGATTGCGAGTCTTTGTGGAATGTCGTTGTTGTGGTGGCTGGTTTCCTGAATGAAAATAAAAATAGTAACGGGATGAGCGATTTTTGAACCGGCATGCTTTCGAATATACACCAGATTATAAGTTCTGAAGAACCAGAAAAAATATTTTTAGTTTAAATTATATTTTTTAGAACAACAACAAAATTTTACGCGATGGATATATAAAAAAAGTGTTTGATAATCATAAAATATTTATTTTTTGGCGAGGTCTTTTTTTCCTCTTTAGCAATAACTACCACCCTTTGGAAAGGCAAATGGGATAAAAACATTTTTATTTTCAAAAAAATTTAGACATCTTTCCTCAAAAAAATATTTTAAATCGCTCGGTATTTATTTTATCGAATATTTATATTTTTTTGAGAAAAACACAAATTTAAATTTTTATTTTAAATAAAAAATATTGTATATTTAATTATAAATTCTATTAAATTCCCTTTTGGGGGTGAGGGGGGGGGTCTTTTATAGGAAACGAAACATATATAATCATGAGACTTCACCCAAATATCGCATATCTAAAGATCACGCCGCGGCGAAAAAAAAGAATCAGCGCCTAAATCAACCGACGCCAGAATGAAAACGGGAACAGGTTCGAACACGAACGA
>JABUQX010078050.1:0-10000 GCA_015478945.1 Trachelipus rathkii
ATATGGGTGGAGGATATACGGTTGAAACAGGCATATAGATTCAAATATCTAGGAGTGATATTTGATGAGAAAGGTGGGATAGAATAACGAAATACTCAAGGAATGTGGGAATGTTGTACCCGTTGATGACGCAGAGAGGAGTGCCAGTAGAGGTGAAAGTGACCTTATATACAACCATCCTACGACCAATATTACTATACGGGTCGGAATTTTGAGTATTTAATACGATGCAGAAGAGTAAAATAGAAACTGCTAAAATGCGAGTGTTGAGATTAATAAGATGAGTAACATTGAGTCACAGAGTTTGGAGTGAAGCAATAAGAGAAGAGCTAGCAGTCCGCCCATTAATTGAATGTATTGAGAGAAACCAGCTGAGATGGTTTGGACATGTGCGGAGAATGGAGGACTGAGATACCTCCGAACATTACTTAATTGGAGACCTATGGGAGCGAGACCAGTGGGAAAACCGAGAAAAAGATGTAAAGATGCTGTGGAGGAGGCGATTTTGTTGAGGGGAGAAATGATGGAGAATGTGGATAGAATCAGCATTATTCGAAGACCGGGATGCCTGGAGATATTTCTGGAGGAGCAACACTTGACAGGTTCTACCTAACATAATGGATGTTGAGAAAAAGGTGAGTATATATATATATATATATATATATATATATATATATATATATATATATATATATATATATAATATATATATATATATATTTATATATATATATATAGATATATATATATATATATAATATATATATATAAATATATATATATATATATATATATATATATATATATATATATATATATATTCCAAAGAAGTATTTGCAATTGACATTTGTAACTTACTGGGAGTGTGAGAGATTAGTGTCTCTGAACCAATGGTTCAAAGACCAGCACCGATCAACAAAGAAATTTGACAGGTCAACAAATAATCGCCATGAGTTATTTATTTTACACCAAAATTAAGAACGAATATCCAAATCTTTATAAAGAAACATTAAAGGTGTTCCTATCATTTGTAACAAGTTAATTGTGTTAATCATGATTCTTGTCAATGTCAATTGTGAAAACGAAGTTAAGTTGTTTAACCATAAGCCCAAATCTTCATTTACTTTCAACAAATTTGCATCCAAACATTGATGTTGTTGAATGGGAATTGCTGAATGGGAGAAAAAAGCGGGTTTTAATTGATTTTTATATTTTCTTTATAAATCTTTAACAAAAGAGCTTTATATTATTTTTTACTCCCTACCCCCGACCAGTGAGTGCTGAAAAAATATTAAAATAGTTTTAACAGCATAAACGTATATAAACTTATAAATATTTGGTTGTAAAAAGAAGAATCTGGCAATAAGTACATCATTAATATCTCATTAAAATGAAATTTTGAGAATTCACAACTATTTTTAGGCTTAATTTTAGAAAGAAAAAATTCCGTTTTTCTTTAAAAATCGTTTCAAACATTTCATAAAGTTTCATGAAAATCGACGAGGTGGATTTTTTTTTTTTTTTAATAATTTAAAATTTGGACTTTTTTTATTTCGTATTTAACACCTTTAAATATTCTTATTTCGCGCTAAAAATTTATTAATACATTATTTCCTAACGATGCACTTAAATAAATAAATTATATATATATATATATATATATCAGAGGTGGGCAACCCGCTCATTTAGGTATTACACAAATTATTAACATTATTTTTAAAACATATACATATACATATATTATATACATACATATTACACATACATACATGGGCTAGCTGGCTATTATCTATTTGTTGCTATACAGCAGCTACATGCTAAATATTGCTGGAGCATACATGCTGTTGGTTGTTACTGAGCAGCCACAGCTGGAAGGCTGAGCTATTACATATACATATATATACATATTATTATTATTATTACTAAGCATATTATTATTATATTACATGCAGCAGCAGCAGCAACAAAAAAATAAATATATATATATATATATATATATATATATATATATATATATATATATATATATATATATATATATATAAATGAATAACACGATTGCATTATTTTCAAATAAAAGTGCAATTTGTTATCACAATATATTTTTGTTAATTTTTATGTCGTTGGGCCACGAAAAATTATTTGGTATTTAATACTTTCGTATTAGACAAAGAGTTGAGAATCGCTGTGTTAGATCAATTACATCACGATTCTTCATCTTTGAATAGTAATTTAAAGTTAAGTTAATTTTATGCCTTATTAAGCAGTTTCCAATCAGAAATGCAAATTTGAAGATTTGCCATTCATAAGAAAGCATAATGATAAAATTTTAAACCAATATGAAATTCATTTTCTAGTAACAAAATGTTATTTATTTAATAAAATTAAATAGAATAAACATTAAAATTTATCTGTTTGATCCATTTAAAAATAAATTATATAATAAAAACGTAATTTTAATTTAATAGGGTAACTTTTTATTAATATTAAATCAAATTTAAAAGAATACAGAAATTTAATTTGAAAACTTATTTGATAACTAACTGTTTTAATATTTTTTGCAAAGCAAAATTGAATTGGGAAAAAGTTTAAAGGTTGTTTTTATAACAAAATGATGTCAGTGTTACATAATTTTATATTAATAAAAAATTAAAAATTACTTTTAGTACAGCAAGAAGCAAGAACGCTTGTCAAAAAGGAGGGGAAGAGGCCGATGGAATTTCTGATATTTTATATATCAGTTATTGTTAATTAATGTATAATATGTGTAAGAATAAATTACTTCAGCATGCTTTAAAATATATATATATATATATATATATATATATATATATATATATATATATATATATATATATATATATATATATATATTATATATATATATATATATGGTAATATTTGTATATATATATATATATAATAATATTATTATTATTATTATTATTATTATTATTATATTATTATATTATTATTATTATTATTATTATTATTATATTATTATTATTATTATTATTATATTATTATTATATTATACATATATATATATTACATATGTATGTATATGATGAGAAGAATATGTTGAAAGATATATAGTATATTATTACATATTATTATTATATATTATTATTATTATTATTATATTATATATATATATATATAGTATACAGTGCCGGATTAAGACATTGCGGGGCCCTGGGCCATTTGAAAATGCGGGGCCCTTTTCCATAAATAATGTACATAAAGATTAAATTTAATTTTTAAAGACAAATAATTTCCCATAAATATGAATGAAGAATAAAAGAATTTAATTTTAAGACATATATTATCCAAAGTTCACAATATTGCGCATCATACAAATCATCAAAATATATATGTGCTACCAGACGTATTTTGCCGGATTACCTATATCCTGAACATCCTGTCCAAGGATCTTTAAGATAAACCTTTGTCCTTCGATTGAAATGCTAGAGAGTAGTCTAGTTAGCTAATGTGTTGCTAAATTGGTTTGTTCGTTGCTTATAGGGAACTTCGTACAAAATACTCACCACCATTTCGGATTTTGAAACGTGAATCCATGACCCTACATTATATTGCTGATGTGTTACTTTACGCTTTAAATACGCTATGACACTCTGAATGACGCTCACGAATGCATCGTTAAGATCTCGTACATAATTAAAAAAAATAATAATATATATATATATTACATAATTATATATATACTATATATATATATATTATATATTAACTATATATATATATATATAGTATATATATATATATTAAATATATTATATTATATATATATATAATATATATAAATATATATATATATATATATATGTCAGTCCAGCTTCTATGGGATAGGTATTTTAACTTAAATAGGAAAAGCAATACTAGGACCCTCCACATATTGAACTTTATTTGAATTTACAACGGTTCGGAAATCACAATTTCCATCATAAGGTGAATAAACTATAAAATAAAAATAATAATTTTAAGTATACAAAATTCTATAAAAATTTAGGTGATTAATTATCTTTAAAAAAAAATAAATATATATTATATATATATATATATATATATATATATATATTATATATATATATATATATATATATATATATATATATATATATATAGTAACTTTGTATACATTAGAATGAATCCATCATTATCAAATCAAACCCTTAAATATTTACAAGGATGGATCATAATTAGAAGAAATATAAAACGTCGCTCTCCATCAGCAAATAACATAGATTATACAAAATAAAAGCAATTAATTGATTCAAAATTCTGTATTATTGGGTAACTAAATTAAAGTGGAATATAAGGTATTAACCAACCCAGAAAAAATTCTTTAACTCAACAGACAAGTCTTAAACATTTCCAAGTTTAAGATTAATGAATGTAAGGAAACGAACTGTGCTGCTGTTTCTGAGTTAGAATAGCTGTAGTTAAAATGGGCATGAATCACTATTAAGAGAAGGTTTAAGGTTGTGAATGTATAAAGCTTCCAAAATATGCAAGTTGGTTGGTGAATATACTAACACAAACAAATATATATATATATATATATATATATATATATATATTATATATAAAATATATATATATATATATACTATTTATATATCCGTGATGTCAAGCTCGATATATATATATATATATATATATTTATATATATATTATTTATATTATGCAATAAAAGGATTATATAAATGCCTCTGTGTATGCGTGTCGCGTGACGTTATTCCGTGATGTCCTCTTCGATTTCTCTGAGAAACATAAGAAAGCCGAAATACTGGTCGCAGCTCATAATGGCTGTAAGTTTGATACACAGTTTGTGTATAGCAAACTGTTAGCCAGACCTGGAGCAAATACCATTTCGTCAAATCCTGTGAAACGTGGTACTAAGATCATCACGATGACTGCCAACCGTAATATTCAATTCAAGGATACTTTAATGTTCATGCCCTGTGCATTAAAGAAATTACTTAAATGCATGAGGCTTACGACCAATTTGACTAAGGGATTCTTCCCCTATAAGTTTCTTACGTTAGAGAATATAAAATATAATGGTAGGAGTCCCGATAACGCCACATTTGAAGTAGACCATATGAGTGATAGTGAGAGCGAAATCTTTGAAAAGTGGTATAATACATTTATCGACAAGGAATACGATATCAATGCCGAATGCGCGACCTACTGTATTCAAGATGTTAACATTTTGAGGCAAGGATTTGAGAAGTTTAGAGGCATTTTCCATCGAGATTATAAAATTGATTGTCTCAATGAATGCTCAACTATCGCTTCATTATGCTTTAAAATCTTTAAGATGCACTTCATGCCAGAGAAATCACTGGCACATATCGGAAGAAACGATGATGGGAACTTCTCATTCGAAGGAGCGAAATGGTTAAATTTCATGGAACTCTACACAGGCCAGCGTATTCAACATGCTTGGAATGGTGGAGAAGTGAAGTTTAAGATTAGGAACAGATACCTAAAACCTGATAGCTACGTTGAGATCCCTGCTGATGAGTATATAGCTATTGATGGTGATGCTTTCGTAACTCTGAGGTAACTGAACGTAAACGAACAGATGATTGAACGGCGTTTACCACCTAATCCTACCACCCCTGTCAAAAAAGTTGTATTTCTCTTCCATGGATGTATTTGGCATTCGTCATCAGGCATGTAAGGACGGACTAGTGAAACTCGGCGACGTTTCTAGTATGGATAGATACACCATAACAATGAGACAAGAACGTGATTATCAGGATGCAGGCTATGAATTTGTTATGATATGCTGCTATGAATGGAAAAAGATGAAAGAGTAGTGTAATGTCACAGTTGGAAATAATAGGAATGAAACAAGATTTGAGAATTTGGGTCGCTATGTACAATCACAAAGGAATGAAATGGCTAATGAACGGTTGGTAGTAGGTGATGCTCTGTATGGCGGACGTACCGAGCCTTTCGTATACTATTATCCTCTTACAGAAGGGGTTAAAATAAATTACCTTGATTTCACGTCTTTATATCCTTATGTTCAGAAAACCAAACCTTTTCCTGCAGGTGTACCCACGAAACTTACAGGTCGGGAGCTGCCATCAATCGATGACTTTGTTAAAGATATGAATACCACTTATTTTGGCTTGTCGTATGTAAGTGTTCTGCCCCCCAAGAACTTATATATTCCTGTATTGCCTGGAAGTTATGAAGGTAGATTGATATTTACACTATGTAATACATGTAGTGAAACAGGATATGAAGGAAAATATAGACATACAGATGATCAACGAATGCTTAAAGGTGTGTGCTGCTCACCTGAACTGGAAGTCGTGGTAAGAAAAGGCTATAAGATCACAAAGCTTTACGAGATCTGGACATTCGAGCCATCAATGAACATCTTCGGAAAATATGTAGAAAGGTTCCTGAAATGGAAGACTGAGGCTTCAGGGCTTCCCGACGGCATCTCTTCAAAACTCGTTCCTGAATTCTTACAGTATCTGTCTGACTGTGAAGATATTGAAGGTGTTAAACTGGATGCTGACAATATTGAGACTAATCCTTGCATGAGATAAATATCTAAATTCATGCTTAATTACTTATGGGGCAAGCTAGCACAGAGAGTACCAAGGAATGAAGATATTGTGTGTAGCAGCTATAAGCAGGTATGGGACTTAATGAAAAGAGCCAATTTAGAAGTATGAAACATCATTGTAGCTCGCGAGAAGCATATATTTAAGTCACGCATACAAATTATGCTAATCAAACACCCAAAGCTACAAATGTTGCTGTAGCTGCCTTCACCACTTCCTATGCACGTGTAAGAATTATTTGGCTTCTAGATTCATTAGGTCAGCGTGTCCTTCATTGTGATACTGACAGCTGTGTCTATAACAAGCAGAGAAAGGAATTATGTCCCTGCCACAGGTAAATTCCTCGGCAACTTGACAGACGAGATAGAAGAAGGTATTACGCCGATAGTTTTGTAATGCATAGGTCCCTAGAATCCTAACGCATTCGACGTGTGGTAAAGAGTGATGGAACTATCTCATACATCCATAGGGTACAGACGAAATTAATTTAAATTGGATGTTAGACAACCTAGATAAATATTGGAAAAGATTTGGAAAAGATAAAAATTGGATTGATGGTATGAAAGACGATAACGCAATTACAATGCAGATAAAAGCTAGGGATGTAAACAGCTAGGGCTATTACACAGATGAATGGTCAGAGGACGGTGAACTCTACACTTCACTCAACGAGGGTTCATAACAATGGGTTTATTCTGATTTGCCACATGTGAATGAAACACACATTATCGAAAGGTTAGGGTTCTAATATGCAGAATGAGAGCTTACCAAATTGGAGAATGTAACATGATAACTCTATAAGAGTTCCGTCACACTTCCAATAACGTAATCTTATTCATGGGCACGGCCGGTACTATGGCCAGGGCTTTGATGGTTAACAGTGTGTATGTGTGCAGCGTGTCCGAGTGACGGTACTTCCGTGTCCGCACACGTTCCAAGTTTGTGACCCTCCCGATAAATATAATATATATATATATATATTTATTTATAAAAATTTATAAAATATTATATTATATATATATATTAATATATATATATATATATATATATATATTATATTAATATATAATATATATATATATATATATATAATATTATATATATATATATATATATAATATATATATATTATATATAATATATATAATATATATATATATATATATAATATATATATATATAATAAATAATATATATATATATATATATATATATATATTATATATATATATATATATATATAATATTATTATATATTATATTAAATATATTATATATAATATATATATAAATATATATATATATATATATGATATTATATATATATATATATATATAATAATATATAATATATATAATAATATATATATATATATATATATATATATATATAATATATATATATATATAATATATATATATATATATATTTATATATATATATATATATATTTATATATTATTTGGAAATTATTATATTATATTATATATTTAATATATATTATATATTATTTTATATTTATGTAATAAAAGTGCTCTGTGTATGCATAGCAGCGTGTCGCGTGACGGCTCTCCGTTACCGCACGCACCAAGTTGTGACGTCCGGGTATATTATATATATAATATATATATATATATTATATATATATATATATTATATATATATATATATATATATATATATATATATATATATATATAGAAAAAGGGGTCCCTATTTAGCTCTACTTCTGTGAAGGAAACGTTTATGTCCAACCTGACATTTATCAAAGGAAAAGAACACAGTCCACTCTAGTCCTGTCTAGTCCACAAGTTCGGTCCAGTCTTGCTAACCTCTTGAACATGAAGAATGAAAAGGTTGGAATAGTGTTCTAGACTCCTCCAACAGTGCACGTGAAAGAATGAGAGTCAAGATGTTTCTTAAGAGACTCGAAGAGAGAAATGATGAAAATACTTGCGAGAAAAGTGTCATGCAAGAGTTCATCTCTAGAAAGGAAAAAGTCCATTATGCAAGAGGATTCACAAAAGAAAAGTGCCTTTTGCTTACTCTTTATATAAATTATTAAATATATATAGTAAACTTTTTATATATACTATATATATATATATATAATATATATATATATATATATATATATATATATATAATATATATTATATATATATATATATATATAAATATATATATATAATATATATATAATTATAATATATATATATATATATATCATTATAATTAATTGTTAAAACTTTTTTATTTTCTAAATGTTATAAATTAAAAGTTATATATATATATATATTATATATATATATATATACTACTATATATATATAATATATATAATATATTATTATATTATATATTATATATATATCTTATATATACATATATATATAATATATTATATATATATATATATATATATATATATATATATATATATATATTATATATTATTTTAAACCTTATTAATTATAATAATAAATAGCATATATAATATATTATATATATATATTATATATATATTTATATACCGTATATATATATATATATATTATATATATATATATATAAATATATATATATATATATAATATATTATATTATATATATATTAGTGTAAACATTATTATTAAATTGGTCATATTTTCCTATTTATATATATTATTATATATATTATATATATATATATATATATATTATAATATATATATATTATATATAATATATATATATATATATATAAATATATTATATATATATATATATATATATATACTATATATATATATATATAAATATATATATATTTAAGTGTAATCATATTACGTTTTTCCAAACTTTCTATATATATATAATATTAATATATATATATATATATATATATAAATATATATATATATATATATATAATATATATATATATATTATAATATATATTATATATTATATATAATATATATATGTTATATATATATAATTGTTACCCAGAGAGTTGTCACCCCCGATTTTTTAAAAACCATAGGAATACTCTAAAAAAATAATAGTAAAAGAATAGTGAAAACGAAATTCTCGCACTCCTTAGGAAAAAAGTTACAGCCTCTCAAAGTTGTAAAAACCCCATAGGATTTGTTAAAAAAAAAAAGACAAATTTTTTTTTTTTGAAACCACAGGATTTACTCTAAAAAAAATTAAATTAATGGAAGAATGGTGAAAGCAAAAATCGCATCATCTTTAGGAGTTTTTTAAAATTACAGCCTCTGAAAGTTTAAAATTTCCCATAGACTTTCTTTAAATAAATATAGTGGCCTTTCTTTTTAGGGCCAATTCTAGCGTTCAGGTTATGATAAGATTTTTTTTTCTTCATAGATTTTCTCTGTGTATA
>JABUQX010078050.1:15000-25860 GCA_015478945.1 Trachelipus rathkii
TGGTACTCCTGTAGAGAAAAGCATTGATAGAATGAAAGAAGTGCGAAGAAACCATAATCGTAATTTGCAAAATGTCGTATAGAGGTTATGTAAGGAAATATGATAGAGAGGCTCAGAAGTAGATTGGCCTTTTTATATAGACATTGGAGAAAATATGACGAAACAGAACTCATCAGAGCGATGATAGAAGAGGCAGGTATATAGACAGATTTACACGAATGTTGAGAGCGATGTATTTGTTGGCAAGTAATCAAAAACACTACAATCAATGCTCACTATTCAATCCCATCGAGAAGAAGTAGAGGAAAGCCTTATCGAAATATAGATATATCAGTAATCACAAGTATATTGAAAGAGAGAAGCGTGAATGTGCTCCTCGGTGACGGATCTTATCAACCACAGCAATCATCGATTGAGAAGCTAAGAGGGAAAGCTTCCGAATATAGTCATTTGCCGTCACAGATTCAGGAGAAGCGTGTGCTTCCCTCGTGATGGAGTCTTTGCCGTCACAGATTGAGGAGAAGCGTGTGCTTCCTCGGTGATGGAGTCTTTGCCGTCACAGATTGGGGAGAAGCTGTGTGTAGCTCCCTCGGTGATGGAGTCTTTGTCGTCAGAGATTGAAGGTAGAAGCTATGTGCTTTCCTCTGTGATTGACTCTATTGCCAGCAACGATGGAGGGATGAGCGTGGTTGTTACTTACGATGATGGATCTTTTGGCAGTGTGTGTGCATCATGAGTTGTGGAGAAATGCCTGTGCTTCCTGATGATGAGGACATGAGCACCGTCATGAAGAGATTAGGAGAAGGGCTGATTCACTGTCCTACTGCAACATATAGCACCTAAGTTTTTATAACTAAATTATTATATCTTATGATTATGGCTTGCACTATGAATTCACCTCCTAATATTACATAATTTATTCAACTTATCTTAAGAGTGTTTAAGTTAGTATCCTCAACAATATATGTAATATATTATTATTTAATAGTATATGATATAATCACAGATACGTAAATATAATGAGTACACTCGAGTGGTGACAAAATAATACTTCTACTATACATTTAGATGTGCATCGTAAATTCCTTTGTAGTAGTTATTATTTATTAAAATGATAACCCCGGTAGATAGATAGCGTTATATGAGAGCCTGATGAGTAGTATGATAGTGGTCGTAGTATCTACCTTTATATTGTTATATTCTATATGTAGATTATATATCTATATTATATTACTCATATTATACTGGTAAGTATTTCGTATTATGTTTTATATATAATTTCAAAACAACTTAGGACGCCAGATAGTTAATAAATGGCTTTATTACATTATGCATTCTCTTAATTAATGAGACCTATGATTTCCTTTTAAACATAGTAAAACTTGATTTTCATTCAGTCTATTTAAAAATATGTCATTTATAACTTTTATTTGCATTTTTTAGGAACTAGCTTTCGACTCAAACCTTAGGTCCTTCTTCATCTGCTTGTTCTTAGCACATAATATTAAAAATAATAACACATGCTGAAGAGTACCTAGACTTGAGAGTCGAAAGCTTTTGCTAACCATTTTGTTATTAATTTTTTTCATTGATTAAGTTATCCTTTTTAACTATCTTATAATTCATTTTTTTCCTTCTTCTATTTACAAAGGATCATGTCTCATTTTTAATTGAGCTTTTAAATAAATTTACTTATTATCATTATTATTATAGTAGATTAATCTATTTTATTTTATTTTAGATCATATTATTTAATATTTTTTAGTATTATTACTTATATATTCTATTTTTAATCATTTTAGTTATAATTCTTCTATTATAATTACTTTATTATATTTTTTACTAAACCTATTTAAGTTAATTTTATCTTACCACACTATTTTCAATTGTATAATTTTATGTTTTCTCTTCCAATTTGACTTTAAGTTGTTAGTTTCAATTATTTATTGTAAATTATTTACTCTATACTTTATATTTTTAATTTACACTTTCATATTTATTTCTCGATTACTCTATATTTACTTTTACTCTATTTATCTCTGTTATGTTTACATAAAGAATTTATATAAATCTTTTTTTTCTACATATGTTTCCTTTTTATATATCTTATATTATTATTATATTATAATATATTATAATCTCTATTACTTTACTATTATTTTTCTATTACTTACTTATATACAGAGTCTATTTTGTTATTAATTTATTTCCTTAGTATAGATATATCTGTACTTTAGCATTTTTCATTTTTATTATATACAAATGATGATTAAATACTTGGTTTCCAAGCGGATAACTCACTAAGTATTATTATCATAGGCCATGTATTTTTTATTATACTTAGTACTCTATTATTAGCCTTTATGGTATATTTATCTTTTATATTTATTCCGGACTTAATGTGTTATTTAGAATCAGATTAACACTTTATGTTCATTGCATTAATTTGGACAATAACTTGCATATAATTTATATAATAGTTTGTAGACTTGTCATTAGTTGTATATTTTAATTATATTTATTATATTTTATACTAGTTATAATTTTTGTTATATCTTTCTTAATATTAACTATTTAATATATATTATATATATATATTATATTAATATATATATATAATTATATTAACATATATTTATAATATAATATTAATATATAATTATTATATAAAATCTACATGGCCGTGGTTATCTAACTCCGCGGCCTACTTTTTCCCTTTCATCCCATGTTACTTTATATATCCTATATTTCTTTTAATTCATACGCCATTCAATCTATATGGTTTTGACCTACTACCCAGTATTGTCTGTATGATAATATATACTCAACATATAATATATTTTTGACTACTGTGAGGTAACTTACCCCCTCACCATGAACTAGACATTAGCTATTTGCCACGCCATATTTAGTCTCTCCTTTAGAACCTTTAATATGGTAGCTATATATTCACTACAGTTGTTTAATAAATCTATAGACTTTTCAATTTGATATCGAAATCGAGTTCGCATATACATATACGGCCTACTACAAATATTACAGATGATTTAGCATATAAGTGTTACGGTTATTATTATACCAGGAACATTAATATGTATGATAATAAATTCACTAAATCTATATAGTTATAATCTGATATCTAGATAATATTAGGTACCTATACTACATAGAGCATCGAATATGGGCCCTATATTTAGTTTATTATTAAAGTACCGTAAATGGAATGGGTAAAATTATTATACTAGCATATTCGTAGATTAACATTTTGTCCTTATTAAATTACTGGCTATTTGCTTTACACCATTTTATCTTTTATTTTTAAGAAGTAATATTCCTTATTGTTATCAACTACAAATTGTTATATATTTTATTTTATAATATACATACCTGATTAGGTTTTATATATACTATAACTTTGCAGAAGGCTGTAACATTCTAGAGTGTAGCATCAGAAAAAATATTCAGTTCTAGTAGTAGTACATGAAATATTACAAAAAAATTTTTGTACTTTTAAGTACTACTGCTTTCATAAATAGTGACTCACAAGACTAGGGTAATACTATAATTCAAATCTTAATATTAAATATATATAATATTATATATATTACTTATATTATTTATATATATATATATATATATAATTAATTATTATTATATATTATAATAATTACTATATATATATATATATTAATATATAATATATTATATATTAATTAATATATATTATTATATATTAATTATATATATATATATAAAGTTGAACAATTTAATCCGGTGGAAAGGCTTATGAATTCCACCGGAGTGGGAAAATTTCTGAAGGAGTAGGTTATAATTATAAAGGCCGACATGCACTAGTACACGACGTTTGAAAGTCGAAGAAATTTGAAAAAATAGATAAAATTAGTGTGTTCCAGACTTTACCAGGAAATTAATGTAAGATTGAGCGTAGCAGTGAGGTATGGGATCAAAGAGTTCGAAAGAGAAAGAATGAATATGTGTAGAAAGACTAGTCACACTGTATCGAATACTGTACCATCACTGTGTGAAATACGAAAAACATATCTGGGCAGGTTACCCGCGTGCGCACACACAAACAACAACAGCACACACAGAGAGACACGTGGTCAGTTGCTCTAAGGGGTAATCTCAAATTCTTTACTTCACAACATTCAAGTTGCTTGCTCTCTACGAGGGCATTGTCCATCACTGTATGAAATAACAAATAACAAATCAGGGCAGGTTTCAAACAAACTCACATGCGCGCGCACACACACATACACACACACACCTTGAAATGGTGGAGTTTTGTACTTTTCGCCTTACCAATTTTACAGATGTTATCAACTCTCTTCAACCTTTTTCAGGCTATCGAACAATTGCATCACTCTCTTTCAGCTGTACAACCGAACTCCCTAATAGCAAATTCATTACTCTAAACATTCTCACCTTTTCAATCATTATTCTCTCTTACCAAAAACTTGGTCTCTATACACATTATTACTTTTAAAGTCTTTAACACTGTCTCTTTTCTCTTCTATTTCCTATGAAATTAAATTTTTTAGAACGCTCTTTTTAATAAGTTAATCTTGCACTTTTTTCTTCAAAATGGAACTCGATGTCTCAGACTTTAATGGATGTAGTGGACATTTTACTCATTTGGAAAAAAACATTCAAAAATACTATACACTATGCATAGAAAACCTACCTCTTCACCCAACTACATCCACTGACTTTCCAACCATACCAGAAACACAAAACTTGCTATATTATCATCCCTTTACTTGCGATCGTTTCGTATCTGCTCAGTCCCCTTCTACGAACAGAAACACAATACATACAAAACTCTTTACTTCTCTATTTATATCCCTGATTATTTCACACACAGGCATGCAAAAAAGCAACCAAAAAATACTACAACATCGATTCCACAATCAAACCTATTAGATATTTACAAGTACCCTACATGCCATTACACAATATTAAACCTTTCATCCCCAAAAATATCACCCTCATTCCCTTTAATAACATTACATTAAAAAACACACTCCACCCTCCTAAACACACAACCAATCTCTCAAAACAATGTGTATACCATATTCCTTGTAAAATGTGTAACAAAACATACATAGGGGAGACAACCGATTTAATAAGAAGAAAATATCAGCACAGCTTGGATTTAAGAAAAGACTGCACAAATTCAGCACTAACCAATCATCGCAGAACATTCAACCACTCCATCAACATAAATGTAATAAATCCCATTAGAAATATCAACAATATTACCAACCTCAAAATAATAGAATCCTTCTGCATTTACAACTCTAATAATTACAACAAGCAACCGGGTGAAATAAAAATAGATCCAATACAGAATGAATTTTTGAAAACATCCCAATACTTTAATAATACCATCAAAAAAATGAACTACCAACTAGAACAAATATCACAACAAGATGAACCTTAAATTCTTTCCTTCTTTTTGCCTGAAGAGGTCTCGAAATGAGACGAAAGCTAGCTAACCTAAAGATTTAATTAATTATTTTGAAACTCAATAATGATATAATTTTGTGAAAAGTGTTAATAAAAATTTTAAAAAGTTTATCATCAATACCCAGGGTTCCTATACTATATAAATAATTGATACTACGTCAAAGTAGATTACTTAATATAAATTATTCAACCCGATATCAACGGTATAGATTATATCACAAAGAAAAAATTTATGAACTATTAACAAAAGTTGACTTCTGCAAATATTAAAAAAATTCAACTCAACTTCATAAAAAAGTGCTACGTAAACCTTGTGATCCCCCGTTCTCTAGTGCCCCTTTCCCTAAAAAGTGACAAATTTAACCCATTCCCCGATGTTCACAAGTATATACTTCTTGATAAAATATTTCAAAGATTTTCAATCCCGTTGGTATTAAATATCTTAAGAATACTGTATATTGCGAAAATATATATATATATATTTATTATATGGATATATATATATATTAACTATATATATATATATATATATATATCTATATATATAATATTTTTTTAGCGACGAAAAGCAATTATATATATATAATATATAAATATAAATATATATATATTATATATATATATATATATATATATATATATATATATATATATATATATATATATATATATTAAACGTTACCTTATTGACACATATGAAATGTTAGGTTTAGGTTAGTTACGTAACCTAACCTAACCTTTTCATAAGATACGAATTTGCGATAGCCACAAATTTGATGGAGTGGATGTAAAAAAAAGTCTTAGGCTACATTTGAAACACCTAAAATTAAATTTGGAATTTCTTTTCGTTAAATAACACGAAACATTACAGCTTTCACATTTCTTTTCTTCTAATATTAAATGGTAGTATTGCAAAAACGCTAACAAATTGTTTTCGGCACTTATTAATTCGTGTATGCACTTAAGAGACATTATTCAAAAACTGAAAAAACAAACCAATTATGTAGACTAGCCTATCCGTGATATCGTAGCCTATCGACTCTGCGTCGCTGAGTTGACCTTGAACGACCTTGAGCGAGGCGAGGCGAGGCGAGGTGATCAAAATCTGGACTTTTGCCTATATATATATATATATATATATATAATATAGTATATATATATACTGTATATAATATTTGTACATTATGTAATATACATAACAAAACTATATATTTATAATATAATATATATAATAATATATATATATATATATATATAATATAAGATGTGACTCAATCGAGGGAAGAAGATATATATATATATATATATATATATATATATATATATATATATATATATATATATATATATATATATATATATATATATATATCAAATATATATATATATATTATAATATATATATATATATAATAGTGCAAAATATCTTTTAGATTAAAAAAATACATTTTGTATAATATTTTTTTTATTCGAAACTAGTTATATTTGACTATTAAAAAGCCTTGCTCTTGTTTTCCCATTTTAACTTTTTCTGCTCTTTAATAATTCAATTGAAGGTATAGTTATTTTAAATACTATTGTTTGGAAGGTACTCTATTTTAATATTTTAAGGTTTAATCTGATATAATATATATATATATATATATATAATATATATAATATATATATTATAGGTATATATATATATATATATATATATATAATATATATATATATATATATATATATATATATATATCAGTGGCGCTCCTGCCTTCGTTGTATGTTTGTGCAACGACCACTTTTGAACAACGACCAACGAACCTTTTTTCCTATATCAACGATATTGTTTTTTTAATTAGTTTGTTAGAAAGTTTCACATTACTCATTATATATATATATATATATATATAATATATATATATATATATATATATATTATATATATATATATTTAATATATATATATATTATATAATATAATATATATATATATATATATTATATATATATATATATAACCGCGTCTACAATAGGCTTGACTATTCTCGTTGCAATAATAATGCAACTTTTTAAAACGAAAACTCTGCTATGAACGAATTTTGAAAAGTAGAAATTGTATGTTACCACTGCCAATATCTAATAACCGTCGTTGCGAAAAGTATGCTTCAATCTCACGGTTTGAATAAATGAAACGATATACAGAAGGAATTCGCTCGTTTTTAAAAAAAAATTATATTGGTGCTTACGTGCGTGGTTATGTCTACGTCCGCCGTCTTGCAAGTGGGTGTTTGTTCGTTACTATTTTTATCTTTCAATAATAATTGTTAATAGTTATTAAGAATGTAATGAATTTATATTGAAATTGTATATAAGGAGGCTTATATGTAGATATTTATATACAATTTATATTGTTATATTATATAAACTGGTATAAGCCATATACCGAGAATAATAATTAATAATAATAATAATAATAATATGATATGGTATAATAATAATAATAATAATAATAATAATAATAATAAATTATTAATAAATAATAATTAATAATTGAATAATATATAATGAATAATAATACTACCTATTATTTATGGTGAAATAGGATGTGCTCTTGAGTACTTTATGTGACCAAATTTGAATTTATCGTCGATCTCTGACTCATTATATTAGGTTATATATATATATATTATATATATATATAATATATATATATATATATATATATTTTATATTGATTATTTTATATAATAATTATATTATATATATATTATATTATATATATATTATATATATAATACTAAAATTATATATATCGTAAGTAGGGGCAATTGGCGACAAATTTCCCCTTCCAAGCTTTTCCCCATCCCTCACAATTACGTCATAACCCCATGCAAACCCCTATCCCAACCCCAAAATTTTTGTAATATAATAATAATAATAAATAATAATAATAATAATAATAATAATATAATAATAATTAATAATAATAATAATCATAATAATAAGAATAATAATAATAATATAATAATAATATTTATATAATTGTTTAAACATAGGAATTGATTTTAATTTTTAGTTGTGAAAGCTCAATTTTTGTTAAGGTTTCAACTTATTAAAGAATAATTCTTCACTGAAATAATATATATATAATATAATATATAATATATATATAGTATAATTTAATGATATATAAATATATATATATATATATATATATATATTTATATATATATAGTATATAATAATATATATAATATATATATATATATTATATATATATATATATATATTATTATATATTTTGTAAATATAGCTGTAAGCCGCTATTAGATTAATTTATATATTCAATTGGCCCTAAGTTTATCAACGCACGAGCCTTTATTTAAATTTTTATTGATAATTATACATATTAAAACAAAGATAAAAACAATTTAAACGGGCTTTCGTTCCTAATTTTTTAAATGGAACCTTCTTCAAGTATGATTTCTTTACCAAATCTGGAAATTCTTTGATGTTAGTTTTCTAAAATTTTAAATTGTTTTAATATGTGTAATTTTTTTATAGTATTGCGTCGAACTCAACAGTGAATTTTGGATATGATCTAATGTTATTTCGCCTTCCTGTTTATTAAAATTCTTTGTGTTTTTTATGCAGTAGGACTCGATTAATCTTCTTTTTTGTTGATCGTGAGTTTCACCAACGTAAATTAGATCGAAATTGATGAATTGGTGAAACTCACGATTTTGAAAGAAGAACCAAGCAACATCGTTATGACTTAAGAAAGGACAATAGAAATTCGGCTCTTTCTACCCACAGAACAACCTCAAACCATAGCATTAACATAGGAAGGATAACACCATTGATATATAATAAAAGATCAACAAAAATTAGATTAGTCGAGTCCTACTCCTACTGCAGTAAAAACACAAAGAATTTTAATAAACAGGAAGGCGAAATAACATTAGATCAAATATCCCAAAATTCACTGATGAGTTCGACGCAATACATAAAAAAATGAAAAATACCAACCAAATTAAAATTTTAGAAAACTAACATCAAAGAATTTCCAGATTTGGTAAAGAAATCATACTTGAAGAAGGTTCCATTTAAAAAAATTAGGAACGAAAGCTCGTATTATAATTATGTTTTTATCTTGTTTTAATATGTATAATTATCAATAAAAATTTAAAAATAAATCTCGTTGTTGATAAAGAAACTGTATTTTGAATATATATATAATATATATATATATATTATATATATAAGTTATATATATATATATATATATAATATATATATATATAATATATAATATATATATATATATATATATATATATATATAGTTAAGCTCAAATTTCAAACACATTCGATTATAGCATAGTCTCAACTATTATGAAAGAAAAAAAAAAAAATAAACTAAAGGAAGGATTTCAAGATCCTTTTAAATTTCTAAAACATGAAACTAAATTAACATGCAGAATCTATTCACATTAGCTTTAAGCCTAACGAGGCCCTCTGTCAGATGTGTTACATAAAGAACTAAATTTAAAAATCTAAAAATTAAATAATTATTATAAAAATTCTAAAAATTAAGTAATATTAGAAAGTTTTGGGATTAATTTCTGTGTAGGTAAGGGGAGAAAAGATTTAAAGGTGTTGATTTAGTGTTGGTTTTATTGTAATATGTATTTTTTGCTTTACGTAAAACTTTGTTAATGATGTGGGAAGGATAACATCTTCAAAAATCTTTGCTACCTCGCTCAATCTCAACCAGGTGGGAACTTCATTCAAGAATCTGTAAAACAGTTTTTGAAAATATTGAACGAAATTAAAGAATGTTTTAATTTATAATTAAATGGGGATGAATTCAAGACGTAAAATACAATTAACCTTGGTCAGATCACATTAAAATTATTAGAGGGTAATAATTTCAAATTCTGGCTTTCTTTTTTTTCCATAAAATTAAAGATACCATGAGACTTTTTTTTTATGGCCGGCTGCAAAAAAAGGTCACTGATCCCCTCAGTATCAAGATGTTCATTGATAATTTTGAGTGGAAAATTCTTTAATAAGGGAAAGTCCAAAGAGACAATACATACTGGAAAAAGAGAAGAATAACGGTACTCCGATAAATCGAGAGCTTAAGAGATATGTGACACTAAATTATTTGTCAGATAAAAGATAGATTTACGTTCTAGACATTTAACTTGTTTGCCACGTTATTTCTGCGGAAATGTTTCCTCAGTATTGATCCCATCTTCCTGAGAAAAATGAAATGAAACCTGTAAAGGTAACACTTTCATTGACAAACTTAAAACAGAACTATCTATATTTATAGCCAAGAAGAATTTCGTTCCATTCTGGAGATAGCTTTATTTGATGTCAT
>JABUQX010078051.1:0-17500 GCA_015478945.1 Trachelipus rathkii
TTCAACAACCTAGCATATACATATGTAGCAGCCAGTAACCCAACGCGCTGTATATGCTGCATAACTCTATTAACTTAGCTAGCAGCCAACACTTAACCAGCAACCAGCAACATACTCTGCTCTTTCTTTGCTGCTGCTGCTGCTCAACCTTACTGCCTTATATATTAATTCAAACCCAAATAAATAATTTTGAAAAGATTTCGAAAAATATTTGATTTTCTTGAAGATATTTACTTTAATTAAATAAATACATTAATATTTTAACAATTATATTTATTTCCTTTTCTGAATTCGTGTGATATATCAAATTTCGAATATTTTTATGTTAAAAACTCGGAAAAATTATAATTTGGCCTCAATTTTAATTTGAAATCATAGTAAATACCAAAAAAAATTTGATTATATTTAAGTATGTTTATATATTTTGCATCAATTTATAACAAAGGAGTAATGGAATTAAAAAAATTTTTTTATTTTGTTTGATTTAACCCTCTATTATTTAGTGTAAATTTACAGTTAACCCCGGTAGGAAACCCCGGTTTTTCCTGATTTTTGGCCGGGGCCGGGGCCGGGGCCGGGGCCCCGGTCGGTTCCTAACCTATTCACACTTCTTTAAGCATATCTCTAACATATTAATGTTAATTTTACATAAATATTTAACAAAATTTAACAAAAACTTATCATAATCTAACCTAGCTTTCTTACTAACCAATGAATATTTCCAAACATATCAAAGTTTTATCCTCAGTAAAGCCAAACGAAGAACGTAACATACCTAACACACCCGGCGTACGAATGAACTGCTCTCATTAACAAAGTTAATAACTTAACATAAAGTAGCTAACATCGCTAAGCAAAACTCAATCTAATCCTACTTTTCTAGCATATCTATATCACATTAATTCTAATTTAACATTGTAATATTTAAAAAAATCTAACAAAAATTTATCATAACCAGAACTATCTATCATACTGAACAACGAATAAATGCTAGCATAACAACGTTTTCACAGCATTAAAGCCAAATTAAGGATATAGCGTGGCATAGCATACATAACATACCTTACGTACGAATGAACTGCTTTCATTAACAAAGTATCTAACATTCAAAGTTTCAACTTACCATCAATGTTAACATAGCAATCTCAATCTTTACTATACAAACAACATAACATACTTGACATACCTTAGACACGAACAAACTGCCTATATTAAGAAAGTACACTGCTTAATATCGGTAAAGTAATTAACATTGCGGATTATAGTAAAGATAAATCTAGGCTTGATAGCAAGTCCTGCTTCGGCTTAACTCATTCGAATATTCTAACACCGTGCCTGTGGTTTCACATCCAAATGAGCGGACCTTCTTATACTTGAAACATGAGAGAGTAAGAGTGATTTTGAATGTTGTAACAGATTGTTCTTTTGTAAGTGTTGATTATGTTTTTCAGTGATATGTGGGTATTGAGATTAGTGTAATTCACTATGCTGTAAACTGTAATTAAATGTTGCAGAAATTTTCCAATCCACGGAATTTTTTGTGTCCGTTCAGGTAGCCAGACCGGGATTCAAACACTCACTCTCGTGAGTGGAAAATTCTGATCTTGTAACGGAAAACAAACTCTTTAATCCACTGAACTATCATGAACTATATATATATATATATATATATATATATATATATAACATGCTTATATATATATGTATATAACGCGCCTTAGCCCATGCTGCCTGCTCACTGCTGCTATGCTGCTGCTCCTGTAACCAACCCTTATGTATACATATATATATATATAGACTTCTGTCAGCTGCTTTGACTTTCTGCAAAAGTCTCGCTGTTCAATTTAACCGGGTTACATCATATAAACGTGGGAATGTATGATTTTAAAAAAATTGATCCTGCACTATCAAATTGAATATTACGTAAATACATAAATTATTGAATTTACATCTTTTTAGCCTAAAATACAACTTTAAGGTTGAAAAACGCAATATTTTCTTTCCATTTATGTAATATCATGTTCTAAATAGTCATATCTCCAATGTTCTTTAATTACTATAAAAATTGTAGCCTCATTTGTGAATTAATCATCAATCATCATCCAGCGCAAGGAACCACGACTTCTCTTGAGAACGTGATGAAAGTTTGCGCTGATCGGGAACTTTTTTTCGTGAACTTTCAACTACTTGGAGTACATCTGGAAACATTTCTTCGTCCTTTGTTACACCCAGGAAATCATGGCGTAGCTTTACTCCTCTTTCAGCAGCTTCGTTGACTACTTGAAGATTTTGAACAATTGTCTTCATTTCAAGAAAGTCATCCATTTTTGTCCATTCATCGGCTGGTGTTTGAAGAAACTCATAGGGAGCATTCACAATATGGAAAAACCTCATTGATCCAGGGCCAATCAAATCACTCAGTGACTCCATCTCCTCTGAAATTGGCTTAAGGTTAGGCTTTCCAAAGGATGCTCCTACACGATCCGTAGTACTTCCAGCACTTTCAAATTGGAGGAGCCGCAGCCTCCTAATCTCTTTGTCTTCGTCAGATACCATTTACCATTTGTTTGAAAAGAGCCAATGGAACAAGCTCTTCATTCAGATACCAACTATGTCTGCTAAGAGCTTTTTTTCCCCCTTGTCAGCAATTATAGAATCATGGTATGCAAACTGTTTCAGTTTCTCAACTAAAATCAAATCGTTGACTGGGGCATCGGCTGCAACCGGGCATACAATCCACCATTGCACGTAGACACTTACAGCAAACACACAGAAACGTTCCAATTTCTTGAATTGATCTTTGGTTGCAACTTCTGACTTGGAAAACTGTTCAATTATCTTTCCAGACAATAGGACCATTTTCATAGTGTACAGAAGTTTTGCCATCCATCCTGCTTTGTGCAAAGCTCCAGGATGCTTCATGCTAAACTGCTGAGGTTCGGACCCTTTTGTAACTAACAACAGGCTGAGTTCAATAAGTTCTTGGTAATCCCCTCGAGTGGAACCTAACGCTAGGAATTCACGGAAGCAATTTGCTAAGCTTTCTTGTTCCTTCTCAGTTGCTCTAGGAAGTTCAGGATAGTAATAGGCTGCTTTATTAACTGGTAGAAGTTGCAAGTAGTGGTTCTTGAATCTGCAACAATTTATAACCAATTTATTAGTTAAAGCAAGTCACTTGAGTCTATTCAATCAAATAAAAAATCTTTTTGTTCAATGATGTTGTAACAGCATTAGACTTACCTAGTAAAAATTGAAATATTTGGCCCGGATGAAGCCTCTATATTTAATGAATCCCAACAGTCGCTAAGCATGACTTCTCCTACATGCCTGCGGCACGCAAACCACAACAAGGGACGGTCTAGCTCCCTCTGCAGGCAGACACATGCTGCAGTATGCTGTCCTGTGATGTAAAGAGTTAATGAATTAATTGTTTAATAAACCTATACTTTATAGCCTTACGATTAGTCCATTACTTAAAACCTCCCCATTATTTGTAATCCTAGAGTTTGCGCAAAAATGATTTGTTGATTTGAAATTTAATAAACTATTAATATATCACAAAATGTAATAAACAATTGCTTTGTTAAAGCCTCACCTGTATTCGAGGATGTCGTGTCAAAGACCATGCCTATGATGTTTTTGTCGCATTTCCAATCTATGAGTAGATTTTTGTTGCAACAGAGACAACGTTACCATGTTTCAGACCAGCTTTTGTGGTTGAACTCGGAAGAGGTGGTACACCAAGAAGTTTAGTTCCATTGACTCCGGATACTAAAACAGGTAGACGATCATCAGTGTCTTTGGAGTCCAGGGTAGCCATCAGTTTTCCGTCCCAATGTACCACCATTTTTGGAGACGGATTCCATTTGTCCTTTATTTGTTTGCTGATATGGGGTAGTACTGATGCTCGATATCGATGGGCTGAACTTGCACTTAGATTTATCTTTGAAACATCTCATCCGCAGACAGAAACCATCATATGTACGAATGAGTTCATCTTAGTATTACTAACGTTATTCCTCACGCTCCAGGCAACAACATTTGGATTCTTGAGAATATCATGAGGAACAAATATGTGTTCACCAGATTTAATTTGCCTTCTGTGTCGCCTTTCAATTTCAGAGCATGCTGAGCTGGGTCCAGCAGTCCCCCCCAACCGATTCATCACTAGAACTGCTGGTTGGCTCAAACTCAGCAGTTTCTTTGAACATTACCGAATGGTCTCTTTTGGGAAAAGCTTCGTCATAGGTTCTTTTCTGCCTTTTCTCGACAACTTTTGCATTGACTTTGTCAATTCCTGAATAAGATGCTTTCCTGTCAGTTATCATGCTTTGCATGAAAGCAATGTCTGCATCGATGGATTCTTTTTCCTTTGTTGTTTTATGTCGTTTCTGAGCTTCCATATCTTGGAGAACAGATTTCTTATAAAATTTCATGGTAGCATCTAATGTTGACATAAATTTCTTGATTCCTGGGTTATCCAAATGTCTTCGATTCTCGTTGTATTTCATTAACTTCATATATTCATCATGTGCTTCCTTGATTATTTTGCCAATGTTGTTTCTTCCACTTATTGTAGGGATATTTGCCTTCGTATAATGCTTCAGAACATTATCAATTGTAAGAGATAATGCATCATTAAAGGTTAAATCCTTAAGGTTTGCAAGCAGGCAAAGAATTACTTGCCTCTTTGTTGGCAGTTTGCGTCCCTTGATTTCCTTGTCGTCGATACCAGGAGTGGTCCCTAATATCATTTGTATATATCGATCATTATGTCTAGTTTCCATTATGGTACATTTACATTACATATTAATCAATAGTAATCTGAAAAAAATTAAACAGGAGTAAAACTAACATTATTAAAAAAATTAAAGAATAAATAAAAAAATGTCTATTTTTCACAGTATTAAAATTTCATGTCGCTTGTGCTAACTCATTTGTAATCGGATTGGAGAATAAATTCACAGCGATTGTTTTTAGGCCCAAACCCGGTACCAAAAACTTGAACAGCTGTCCACGACCAAATTTTTTTTTTTGGGGAAAATGGGATCTCAAATATATATATATATATATATATATATATATATATATATATATATATATATATATATATATATATATATATATATATGATATATATATATATATATATATATATATATATATATATATATATATATATATGCTATATATATATATATATATATATATATATATATATATATATATATATATATATATATTATAGGGGGCTACTTCGGCAGGCGGCGAATATTCGGCACTAGACGAATATTCAGCATTAAATATTTTTTTTCCTCGTTTATGACGCCTGCGACGTCAAATTAGCGGCTTTCGGGTACGGCGAAGCGTTTCCCGAGGTCGTCCAGGCGTTTGGACTTGGCCCCGAGGTCCCAGCGCGCCGCACCGCCCGTTACGCCACGCCGCTCTGTGCCCCGCTTTTCGAAGTCTCGAATGATCAAGTCATGTTTCCTTAGGATAGGGAGCTGCATCGGTCTCAGGAGATATTTTCCATCGATAACACTGCACGTCAATGACAGTTGCACGTCACCAAGGGCGAATTCGAATGCTGCATTACGTCATCAAAGCTGTGAAGTCTGCCTCCAACTCCGGAAGAGTTCGTCTCAATGGTGGAGGCGCTCGTTTAAGGCCAATGGCACGTCTCCAAGGGCAAGTTCGAATGCTGCATCACCTCACCAAGGCTGAGAAATTTGCCTCCAACTCCGTTAAAATTTGTCTCAATGGTGGAGGCACTTGTTTGAGGTCTGGGTCACGTCTTCAAGGGCTCCGGCATGACAGGATTGGTTCGTTTTCCAAGCCAGGAAGTTGAACTCGAAGGGTTGTCCCTCAAATAATCGGACCAACAGACACACACACCGACCATCCATTCCATCAAATGGAATATATATATCCACTATATATACCATATATCTGCTTGCTCTATATAATATAATACTCTTTCGCCACGCCACCACTACTATACCATATGCCATACGCCTACCATACTTTCTGCCTGCCATAACATAACCTTATATATATTCGGCGGCAAAACAAAGGTTTTCTGAAAGTACTTTCTTTTGCACAGCGATATAATATATATGTAGCATAACATATATACTATCTCCCTGCCTGCATCTATATATATACTCATATATATACTGCATATATATATATATATATAAATAATAATATATATATCATATATATATATATATACCATAACGCCATACTTTATATATGTATGTATACTATATATAACTATTTCTAACAACTTAATATATCCACAGTGTTTCTTTCAGGCATACCTCAGAGGGCTTCCGGAGTGATCAAATTCCAGGAAAATAGAGCATGAATTAGTACTTGTGAGTACAAAATAAGCAAATAAACATAAAAAGTATGTTTAAATCTATATTATCTAGCGATAAATAATAAAATCAGCCAGAATGTATGGTGATATATATGGCAATGAAATAACAAAGTTATTAATTCTGACTTCTGAGAAAATGGGTATTACCACATATGAAGGCTGCTCAAGGAAAGGATTACTAATGGTCAGAGTGGATCGTTAAGCATATATATTTATTACAAGTGTTTATTTTTCTCATGATCTCATATATATATATATATGCTCATACTCCCATATACTATACTATATACATATATATATATATATATATATATAGAAGACTTATCCTTTAAAGGGTAGTTAACCGATATATATCGAACGAACGATGTAATCGATTTTTACTCGATTATTTCAAGGCAATAATGCGTTGGGTTGCCAATAAGTTTTTTTTTTTTTTTTAACGAAGAATACTGAGATTTAAACCGCAAAGATATAATGAGTCAGGGTCTCTCAGCCTCAGCGGGACGACAGGGGGACTTCGTCCCCCCTCTCTGTCAGAACACTTAATAAAGAATAAAAAAGAAAATTATAAAAAATTAACATATAAAAAATTAACATGATAAAAAAAAAAAGCAACTTGTGGAAACTCTTGGGATGTTTCTATTGTGGTTTAGCTAACACGTCACACTGCAGGGAAGCATGAGCAGAGTTCTGATATCTGAAATTTTTTGTAACAACAATATTGTTTTATTTTCATTTATCTATCTATTTGTTATTATTAATTTGAACAATATATTTTAACTTAAATTATTAATTTTATATCAAATTTATTTATTTTTTCAATTTCTTTTAATTATATTAAATAGCAGCTTCTAATTCATTTTTTAATAAATCCCTTAGACTAAATAAATTATAGGACACAGACATGTTAACACTCTAAAATGTCCTACTTACTAAATACTGTTGACGCATGCGCTAACAAAAAACACTGTAGGGTTCGCATAGGGTTCGGAGATATTTCGATATCATGACTATTTATCTAACTTCCTTTTAAAGGAGTAGTGCCTGTATCTCTGTGCACATAGCTGGAACCTTAGATATATAAATAATTACCTTGATATTTATATATATATATATATAGCATATATATATATATATATACTCATATATATATATATTTATATATAATAACTTATATATATATATATATATATATATATATATATATATATATATATATATGTATATATATATATATATATATATATATATATATATATACTATACTTTATATACCTCTTATCTTCTTCTTTCATATATATGAGTATCTAATTAGCAGTTAAAAATTTACCATGTAAATATCATTATAAATCCAGTGTGGAGACGATCAATGGTGACTTACAAAAAAAGCGTTCGGTGTGAAATAATGGAGGAGTTTGCATCTGAAGTGCTGATTGCTGATGAAAATAAGAAAAATGCATTTAAAGGGATGAAAATATACTGCGATGGTGTAAACGAAGAAATTGAAGAAAGGTTCAACGACAAATCAATTGAGTATATTGATGTTACGCTGATGCTTCCAGGGAACCGTTTCAGATCATTATTAATTCAGATATTGAGAGTTGAAATTTTTTTTGGGAGATTAAATCGTTTATGTGGAAGATTGGCCACTTCAACTGGGCCTGATCATGTTTTTACATAATCGGAATTTAAATAATAAAGCGATAATTTAGAAGCAGTGAAGCCATTTGATGAAAATCATTAAGCGGACGGTAGGGATATTGCCGGTTACCAGCTCGCCAGCCAGTCTTTCTTGTCATTCTGTAACGATAACCTCAGATTAAGAATCGTTCTGTACTATGAACCCGAATACTAAGTGAGACAAGAAATAGAATGCTGCCAAAAACCTTAATGTATTGTATGATGATAAGCATCGATTGGTCTGAGAATCCAACTGAGGATTTTCTAAAAAAATGAACTTATGCGACGAATAACTCGTCACGTATACGATTCCTTTAAACTAACTTCTTTAATACCCCTAACTTACTATAAGTACTAACATCGGGGATACGGCCTACGAAAGTGTTTTATATATATATATATATTTATACCATATATATCTTATATATATATATATATATATATATATATATAGCAACCTTATTCTTAACCTTATATATATATATATAACCAATAACATAATATATATAATATTTATGCTATATATAACATGTAACAACATATATATATATATACTTATATATATATATATATATATATATATATATATATATATATATATAATTTATTTTTACCAAAGATCTATTTCCTTACTTGAAGGGTCATATTACTCGCCTTATATATATATATATATATATGTATAACATAACTACCCATATATATATATATATAACTTAATATATATATATATATATACTACTATACTAACTATATATATATAACATATATATATATACTTATATATATAACATATATACTACTTACTAACTATACCATATATATATATATATATATATATATATTTGTTATAATATTCTCTCATAATAATGTTTTCGTACTCTTGTTAATTTATTTATCTAACTTCCCAATAAATATCCCAATAGATTGCTATATTTTGCAAGTAAAGATTTGGTTATATTTCGGATATTTACTATTTCAGTAAGACAGTATCAGAATAAAATTAGCTGACAAGTGACAAAATTTCATTTTTCCTTTATTTTTTATGTAAATTATGTTATTTATACTTATGTGCCCCAGTCTCTGTACCCCGGAAAGAATTTTCTGAAAGAAACATTGATATATATATATATAACAATAATAATATATATATATGCTGCTAACTTTCTGCTGCTCATATATATATATATATGTAACCATAACTGCTGCTTAACAACAACATATATAGCATATCGCTGCTGTATGCTATGCTATATATAAAATTTTGATGTTGCCCCAGATTCGATCCAGCAATACATCCTCTTCATAAATCGAATCTATAGTATTTATAAAGTCTCGTTTGAACACAAAAACCTCCGTGTCGTTACCAGTTAGACCATGAGATGAATTTTTAAGCTCGAACATTAATATATAAACGGTTGATTTGCAGGATGCAGCACGTTATTATTATTATTATTATTATTATTATTATTATTATTATTATTATTATTATTATTATTATTATTATTATTATGTGTATTATTATTATTATTATTAGTATTATTATTATTATTATTATTGTTGTGAGCTCAATGGACGAAAACGTCCCCCTAGTAGCCCTTTCTCATCTATAGTTTCCTATGTATTAATATTATTATGTAAGTATAACTATGTATTCCATAAAGAGAGAATAAAGTATTTTTGATTTTGATTTTGATTTGATTTCATTATTATTATTATTATTATTATTATTATTATTATTATTATTATTATTGTGTGTGTTATTATTATTGTATTATTATTATTAATATTAATTTTTATTATTATTATTATTATTATTATTATTATTATTATTATTATTATTATTATTATTATTATTATTATTATTATTATTAGTATTATTATTATTATTATTATAAAAGTTTTCAATATCATTTCCAACGTTCTAAATATTTATTTTGTAGAATGTCGAGTTTCCTTAAAATAATTTTTGAAAATAATTTACAACAGAAGAAAAAGACATATTTACATAGATTTCCCGATGCGTATTGTCTTTATACTTGAGAGTTATATATATATATATATATATATACGGATCAAAAGGGCTCGAGACAACTTATATATATATATATATATATATATATATATATATATATATATGCTCATATATATATATATATATATATATATATATATATATATATACTGCTATATATATGCTCATATATATCACGGAGCAAAAGGGCTCGAGCCGACGGGGAACAGATGGGGTGACGTTTTCCATACCCGTAGAGGGACGAACCCCTCCCAGAAGAGAGCAGTCCACCCTGGTTCCCCGGAAGACGAGGGAACCCCGACTCCACTGCCATCGGGGCAGTCTACCTTGGGGTACACATTAGTTTTTTTTTTTTTTAATTTTTTAAACTAATGCGAACTCAGGTGGAGCCTTTAATCTTTTCGAGCTGGCTGGAATACTATTTCCTTCCGAGGAGAGATGATCTCAGATACACTTCTTTTGTATTTCGGTGTGTTGGGTTCGCCTCCGCCCCCTACTGGGTATGGAAAACGATCATCATTCCCCACAGGCCTATTGGCAAATGATATATATATATATATATATATATATATATATATATATATATATATATAACTATATATGCATATATATATAACTTTTCTTATATATATTTGTGTCCATATATAATCGCTAATATTAGTCATGACGTCACAGTATACGTAACGCGGAGACCCTGACGTGTGAGTATGACGTCACGCGGAACTTGCATATAAATTTCTACTTGAGCGGGTTACTTTACGGTAAATATAGTAATTTCATATATATATATATATAATAACATATATACATATATAATATATATATAACAACTACTAACAACCCAGCAACAGCAGCAGCAACCAACTTAGTATATAACCTGTATATATGCTTCTTTGCTATATATATATATATATATATATCTTGCATATTCTACTGAAACTTTTCTGATTTACAAGTGGAGTCTCTCTAGAAGTATCTGGCATCTTGTCATATCCATATTGTGAGCTCATAGTCATATTTCTTAACCAAAATTTGGATAAGCGGATCAGTAAATTTATTAAGTAAAATAGGAAGATAATATATAAAGTTCTACGGGTCTTCAAATTTTAAAAATCAGAAAATGATATCGCTCGACCAATAAAAGTTGAATTTTTGCTCTAGTTTGGAATGCGATATTGTCGATCGAGTTAATAACATGATATTTAGCTCCACAATATGGAGAGCAACTTAGACCGTTTTCATTTTTGTCATTTGTGCTTACGCTCGATAAGAAATGGTTACCCAGCTCTAGCATCAATTTCGTGCATAAACGAACGCGATTTCTCATAAAAGTCAGTTTTGTTTTACAAACAATTGGAATCAGCGTTGTGATGGAGCACGTAGTTTTGGAATAAACATAAATAAAAAAATAACAAATGGTTTATAATACAAAATAACTAATCAACTATTTGTCATGGAGTTTATCGATATGGAAGAAATTATATTTAAAGCTAATTTTATTGAATGAAACATTCATCAATTCAAACGGATCTACCACATGGCCATTTTGTTTGTTTCCATTTTTTCGTGAGAAAGTGCTAAATCCGACAAGCAAGGGAAATAGCAATCTTACAGAATTAAAGACATTCTTTACGTTTGGTGAGCATTTTTTACGATTTTACGCTAAGTTTGACAAAAACGAACGCAAACTCGAGCATTTCTTACGTTTCGTAAGCACAAATGTAAAAACGAAAACGGCTTTATTTTCCTACACCACAAAATTTCAAAATTCAAAAAAGTTCATTTTTAAGTAAGAAAATTATGGAATCTTGTTTTTAAATGTTTAAAATTTTTGCTTAAACATAGTTAATATTTTGTTTGGTAGTAGTTTCTACTTTAAAGTTAATTTCTTATAATAATATTAATAATAATAATAATAATAATAATAATAATAATAATAATAATAATAATAATAATAATAATAATAATAATAATAATAATAATAATAATAATATAATAATAATAATAATAATAATAATAATAATACCTTGTACAAATTTTATTTATCTCCAGGTCTAGACTCTAGAGTATTAAAGCTACCGGCTCGAGTTTGAAAATATTGTTTCATATTTAAAGTTTTCGAAAGTATAGTGTCGAGGTCATTTTATCATGATATTTGTTCACATATATCAATTTTCTATACTACTCGTCAAAAATAACGCACCACTAGGGTAAATGTCACTCGCAGAAACGGGAAGGCCCTTAACCCCATGAAACCACAAACCAACACAGACTACAGCATCAGTGTAACTATGTAATCACCCCGCAGAAAATTCGCTGCAGTATTGGGGCCGTCACCTCGATAAATTTAGGAAAACATAAACCGCACAGTAACTAGACCTGGGGAGAGGTGGAAGTAGGTGTCGTGGGTATAATCGAGAGCGAGGGATCATTCGCATGCAGAAACAAAAATCCGAGTAAAACATGGGGGAAAGGATAGTCGCGTCAGCACAATCAAGAGATAAGTGCGTGCAAATAACTTTTCCGCCGAGAAGGAGATGGTACCGGACGCGAATTGACGGTTCGGTGTAGCCCACACAACGATTGCACGGGTGGTTCAACGGTACCAGGAAACCCTGACACATGATCACCGGCGAGGACAAAGTAGGCCCAGAGCCACGATACCCGTGGAAGACCGATTTATAGGTCTGCGTGCATTACGAGAGCACCACACAACGGCACGACATCTTCAGATACAGCTTTCATAGGTACATAGCACCAGGGTGAGTGACAATACAGTGCGTCGACACTGGGGCATAATTACCGGCCCCGGAAACCAGCCATAGGTCCACCGCACACCACGGCATATCGAAGGGTGCGACTGCCATTTGCCTGAGAACATATCCATTGGACGGTCGAGGATTGGCCAAAGGTGCTCTTTACGGACGAGTAGAGGTAGTGTCTCTGCCGCCTAGGTTTCAGACGTGCTAAACCTTACCGACGACTGACCGGGAGATCGCACACGTACGTATTGCTGCAGAGTGCGCCGTTTGGGTGTGGGTCGGTTATGAGACTGGGGAGGCATCTTTTTATCGGGGCCTACGGAGTTGCACATCTCCGATGGAGGCACTCTTACAGCCATAAGGTATAATATCACAGACATCACAGAACCATATGACGTGTCATATGCCCCCTACATCAGTGACTCTTTCATCCTAATGTATAACAATGCAAGACCACACAAGACTTTTCCAATTACGGAGTTGGAGTGGCCAGCATATAGTTCAAACCTTAACCCAATCGACATTTGTGATATAATACAGGAAACGTCCCGGATCCAGAAAGCAACCCCTCGACCCTCCCGGACTTGCGACAGGCACTGCGCGACGTATGGGATCAAATCACTGTCCAGGACATTCGCCCACTCATCGAGAACATGCCAAGACGATGTCAAGCAGTCATCCGTGCCAGAGGGGGTCATACACTGTATTGAGACAGACCCAACATCTCCCGCTGCCGACGCCGTACGTACCAACATTGTGTGCTTGCAGCGACGAACCTCCGAACCCTACTGCGAGATCCTTTGGCTGCACCTTGGCCTTACACTCTATCAACCTACGGTTCTGGGGAGGAATCCACCATGTTATTGTCATTGTCCAATAAAGTGTCTTCGCGTTCTTCAACCTTTTCTACCCTTCCTTCGCCACGTAACCTTGTGGTGCTTTAATTTTGATGAGTAGTATATATTATTTTTTATACATAATCATAACTGAGTAAATGACAAATCAATGACTGAATTGTTTTTAAGATTTGAAAAGTGGAAAGTTCCGGTAAATAGCGGCCGAAACCGGAACTTTTAAAAAATTGAGGTTCCGGTACATCCCTAATATATATATATATATATATATATATATATATATATATATATATATATATATATATATATATATATATATATATATATATATATATATATATATATATATATATATATATATAGATATATCTCTTTTATATATATATATATATATATATATATATATATATCTTACTTTCTTACTTTCCCAAACCTGACCACCTTGTCTTCAGGGCGGCCATACCGCATACAAATACCCCGCCGCCGCAACCGGCCTCGGCCACAGATTATCCAGGGCTGAAAAGATCCAGATTGCTCTAGGTAGAGAGTTAGACTGACAGGTCTGCAGAAAGTGGGATATGTTTTCCGGGACATGATTACAGTTTAGGCAGATGTTTGCAATGGTTTGTTTGAGGCTGAATCTGTATTTATAATATTGTAAGTTTGGGTAGTGGCCGCATCTTAATTGACCAAGGATGACTGACTAGTTCTTGGAGGGGAGTTGAATTCTGGTGCTATTTCTGGTGAATGTTTCTTTAATATGTTGTTTGATGGCCTGCATCTTAGGTAGTTTTCTGCTAGTATTGTATGGATTTGTTTGGTGTATGATGAGTTATTTGGTGGAGGTGGGATATTGTTCAGGATTTGTTTGTAAAGTAGGTTGTTTAAGTCTGTGGTGGATGGGAATGGAGAGGGCAGTATGACATGGATATTGGGATTCTTTGAGTTTGGCAAGGAATTGTGTGCCTATCATGTCCAGGTGTATGTCTATGGGAAGTATTTTGGCTTCTTAGTGTAGGTGTTGTTGTGGTGTTGTTGATGTACATCCTGTTATGATTTGTAGTGCCTTGTTTAGTGTTGTTTGGAATTTCTTTATGATGTTTTTATTCAGTAGTGGGTTCCAAGTTGGAGAGGCGTAGCTCAGAGTCGGACGTATGTATTGTTTATATATGGTGGTGGATATATGTTTGTTGTTTGTGAAGTCGCTGCCTGCGATGGTTCTTATAATGTTCAGTTTCCTGATCGCTAAAGAAATTATGTTGACTGTGGATTTTGTAAAGGTGAGATTACTGTGAAGTGCTACTTCAAGAATTGTGGGAGTTATGTTGAAGGGCATGTCAATGTTATTTAATTCGATTTGGAGGTTTGTGGTGCCGAGTTGGAGGTCAGTGGTGATTAAAGTAATTGATGATTTGTTTTGTGAGGCGGAGATTCTGTTCTCTTTTAGCCATGTTTAGTGTTGATTGATGTACTGTTGCTTCAGGTTTGTGGCAATGTTTAGATTCTGCTGTGTAGTGACAATGGTAATGTCCTCCGCGTAAGTTGTTATGTTTATGTGGTCTGTTTGTGGTTGTGGGAGGTAGGCTGTGAATAGATTGAATAATGTGGGGATAGGATTGCACCTTTGGGTTCTCCGTTATTGATGTTTACTGTTCGGGATTTTGTGTTGTTTGTTTGTATTTGTGCTGTTCTTCCTGATAGGAGGTTGGAAATCAAATTCTTTAGGTTAGTGGGTATAATCGATTTTGTTATTTTGTGGATTAAGCTATGTTTGAGTACTATATCAAAGGCTATGTTAATATCGATTACTATGGTTATTGTTTTGTGAGTGGGTTTTAAGTTTAGACCAATGATTGTTGGTTGGATGGCGTTTATAAGTGCGGTTGTGGCTGAATGGTTTTGTTTGAAGCCGTGTTGGAATTTGTGTTTGGTGATATGTGGTGTTATTTTGTTCAGTATGATTTTTTTCTAGAAGTTTGCATAGTGTTGATAATAGAGAGATGGGACGATAGGATGAAGGGTTAGAGGGGTCTTTCCCGATTTCAGTTTGGGTATAATGATAGCTTTTTCCAGATAGGGGGAATGAAATTTAAGCTGATGGGACAGTTGTATATTTGAGCTAATTGGGTTAAAGCTGTGTACCCTAGATGTTTGAGGTGTTTGTTTGAAATGTTGTCTGGGCTTTTGCTGGTGAGTTTTTAAGTGTCTTTGTAATGTTTTCCTGCTTTGAGGGTGTTTGAGTTTTAGACTTTGTTTTGAAAGTAAACTGCAAGAATGTTGGCATGTTGTTTGGTAGATTGGTAGCTTTGTGTGTTTGGGTTTTTGATGGATTCATAAGTATATGTTTGTTGCTTGCGTTTTTCAGTATATTTATTGTTTTCCACATTCTGGTGTTATTCGTGTGTTGGATGTTCTTGGTGAGAAAAGGGTGTAAGTTATTCGAAGAATGTGTTTTATTGAAATTAGTGATTGGGTGTTTAAGGTATTAATCTCTGTTAAAGTTTGTAGTGATGTGGTTGTTGTTTTTCTGAGTGAGTTGCGTTGTTTAATTAGTTGTTGGATTTCATTTGTAAGGGTTGGTTTATATTTTTTGATGTACCCTCTGGGAATGTTTAAGTTAGCTGCTTTTTGGATTAGAGATGTGATATATATATATATATATATATATATATATATATATATATATATATATATATATATATATATATATATAAGAATTAATATATTATATTAGATATATATATATATATATATATATATATATATATATATATATATATATATATATATATATATATATATATATATATAGTATATAGTTATATATATATATATATATATATATATATATATATATATTATATATATATATATATATATATATATATATATATATATATATATATGTATATATCTTTTTGTATATAGAGATATAGATATATATATATATATATATATATATATATATATATATATTACTCGTCTAAATTAACGCAATACAAGGTTACATGGCGAAGGAAGAGTAGAGAAAGGTTTAAGAAAGCGAAGACTCTTTATTGGACAATGACAATAACATGGTCGATTCCTCCCCAGAACCGTAGATAGATAGAATGTGATGCCAAGGTGCAGCCGAAGGGTCTCGCAGTAGGGTTTGGAGGTTCGGTGCTGCAAACACACAATGTTGGTACGTATGGCGACGGCCACGGGGGTGTTGGGTCTGTCTCAATACCATGTATGACCCCCTCTGGCACGGATGACTGCCTGACACTGGCATGCTCTCAATGAGTGGACGAATGTCCTGGACAGTGATTTGATCCCATACGTCGGGGAGTGCCTGTCGCAGGTCCGGGAGGGTTCGTGGAAGGGATTGCAGCTGTGGGATGCGACGTTTCAGGATATACCACAAATGTTCGACTGGGTTGAGGTCCGGATTATATGCTGGCCACTCCAACGCCGTAATTTGAACCGTCCTAAGGTAGTTGTGTGGCCGTGCATTGTCATGCATTAGGATGAAAGTGTCACTAATGTAGGGGGGCATATAGCATGACATATGGTTCGAAGATGTCTGTCATATACCTTATAGCTGTAAGAGTGCCTCCATCGGAGATGTGCAACTCCGTCGGCCCCGATAAAGAGATGCCGCCCAAGACCACAAACCGACCCACCTCCAAACGGCAGCACCTGCAGCACATTGCATTGTGCGAACCTCTCCGTCGGTCGTCGGTATACTCTAGCATGCCTGTCCGAGGCGTACAAAGACAATCTCTACTCGTTCGTAAAGAGCACC
>JABUQX010078051.1:25000-30000 GCA_015478945.1 Trachelipus rathkii
CTTTAAACTTTTTCTTAGCTGTAATTTTCTTAAGTCCTTTGCCTTGACCCGTCATCTTACGCCTAATTTTGCGCTTGACGTCGTCCAACATCTCATCAGAAACATCAGCAATCCGTCTTTTTATGGACGTACGTGGATTATCCCCTGCCATTATATCTTGTATAGTGTGCATCCCTGTTCTTATAGCTTTTTCACCTATATATTCACCTCCTCTTCTAAATAGAGGCAATGCGCTTCTCCATAATTTTGCAAAAAATCCACCCAGACCATATCCGCGCTGTATTTTCGATCCTATAAACACTCTATCACCGTACATTATTACAGGAACTTCTGTTTTATACTATCTTTGCACTGTAAGAGTAAGTTGATGAATGAAAAAAATATACCCTGTAACCTTCCTTATATATAACCTTGCACTCCCTACTATTTCTTGAAGTTTTTCTAATATCGCATAGGAGAGATTCGCAACTCTGTTTAATAAATAGTTCATCATATTGTAGTTAATGCGGCTGCTTCTTTCTAATGTGAACTTTACACAACAGTGTCCCGTCAGTAAATGGATAAGCTCGTCCTTCTACATCCTTTATATGCATACGTACAGAGCCAAAATGTGAGCGACTCAGAGGTAAGTAATGTACATTTGGGAAAGTTATAACTTTCTCATTTTTAGGGAAATGAACCACCCTCAATAAAGGGGCTTTAGTGTTTCCAACATACTGATGTTCAACTATATCGGTGTAAATGTATGCCATCCCCTGATCTTGTAACATCTCTGAAGGTATACATACAAAATTGAGTGAGAAGGCAGTTTCATTAGGGTTATTATTTGCACCATGATCTACCACCTCATCGCGCTCATGTGTACATATTCTAAACCAATCCGAACGCCTAATGATAAACGATGAAGGGTCTTTCAAGTTCACACCCAATGTGGACCTTAGTGTGACTGACACCCTGTCTTCTCCTAAACGTATATTAGTGATGAATATTAAATCCTTACATATCTTACTTGTAGCAAGTTGTGTGTTTAAATAACTATAAATATCAGGAACTGTTCTGTAGTATCCCCGTTTTAACACAAATTTCTCATAGAAATATGCTTTATCTTTCAGCTTAGTGCTTTTTAAGTCACCGATGTTTGTTATTTTTAATGTAGTTTTTACATACTCGACACCTCTATATATCATTATCCAGTGACGTGTCTGTGGGAGATTCTCAATATTAGCATCTAATATCATTTCGCATAAACCTACTTCATACATTCCTCTTTCAAGCTGAATAGGATTCATTAATTCAGTTGTGAAATCCGATAGTTTATTATCAGGATGTAGATCCAGCGACGCTGAAGATGGTAGAGTTAAATAGAAATGATCTACACTCTCCATGGTTACAACTACAATTGGTTAATGTTTCTTGATTTCACTAGCTTTTATATATGAATTAAACTTATCAGGGTACCCCACCCATTTCACCAGATACTGTTTATTTCTACCTCTACCCTTTGATCCTAATATTTTTTCTATTTTATATACATTACTCTCAGGATCGAAACGTATTTTCTGTATTTCTTGTTTATAAAATCCTCCTTTTATGGGTTCCCCATCTAAGTCTTTGAGATAGTATAATTTAAGTCCTTCAATAGGAAAATCTCTTATACTATCTACTTTAAAAACTTCTCTCGACCATCCAGCTTCATAACCTTTTCTGAAACGGTCATCAGCTCTAGACACCCTTACATAATCATTCACATTAAGGCCCGATTTTTCTTTAATTTTACATACTTTCAGGTTCCGCTGTAACATAGGTTTCATATTTAACATTTCTAAAGGAGTTGTCTTTATAGTTCTATGGAAAGATCTGTTATAAGAATAAGCTAGATCCTCCAGTATGTCAATATACTTAAAAGTATTCATCTTAGTAAAGTAACGATGCATACGTTCTTTGATCGTACGCTGTACTCTTTCTACAATAGCCGCTTTATTAACGGAGAATATGTTATAATAACCTATATCGTATTCGATAATAATTTCTTGAAACTCTCTCCCAAGAAATTCGCTCCCTCTATCCGTGCACACCAATTTAGGATATCTATTATCGTCCCTTATAATTTCACGAACGGCTGTCGCCACTGTCTGGGATCTCTTGTCTTTTAAGGCCTTTAACCATAAGTATCTAGAGTAAACATCGATAGTGAAAAGTATGTATTGGTAGCCATCGTTATAAGAACTGTATTTAATCATTTCAGTTAAATCTAACTGCCATACATTATCGAGGTGGTGGGCTACGGTTTCCTGGTGAGAAATTTTCTACGAATGGGTTTATGTAGAGTGAACGCCTCTTCACCCTCTAAGTGTTCTTTCAGTTCTTTTTTGTCTACTCCATGAAATTTTGAAGCAAAACGGGTGAATCCTCCAAAACTATTAGGTTCTTTCACACAGTAGTAATACTTATCAACCAGAGCCTTGGACTCCATGTTTAATACTGACATAAGTAATATATATATATATATATATATATATATATATATATATATATATATATATATATATATATATATATATATATATATATATATATATATATATATATATATATATATATATATATATATTGGGTGATTCATTTGTGGGTTTGTTTTACAATAGGTTGTATTTGACAAACCACGCGTGACAAACTATAGTATAAGAATATGAAGAGTATATATATATATATATATATATATATATATATATATATATATATATATATATATATATATATATATATATATATATATATATATGAAAAAAATAATGAGCAATCACGAGTTAATCCAATTATGTTTAGTGTAAGGCACTTTTCTTATACTCCCTCTGTTTATACGTTTAAATGTATCTGAAGCGTAAGATGACCCTGAAGGACTAGAATCGGGTCTCGGTGTCTCGGGAATATTATCCATGTCTGCTAATCTACGCGTATTCAAGATTAAACTACGTGGAAAATTAATAGTCTGAAGCTCCTCTTTGATGTTAGACATCCGGTTACAGGTCCCTTCTTCCAATCACGTGAGAGATCCGCTATCAAATCCACAATATTCGACCCTTTAACAATTTCATCATCTATGATGATCTGGCCTAGTTCATTCCATGATAATTGATCTTTTAAAATATTATATAGAGCTAGTCCTGGTTTACGACTCTTAATTGGTAAACTCTCCTCAAGGATATTTTTAAAACTATCTTCGATTTTCACTTCAGGTTTTACATCCATTGATAGATTTGAATCATCCGGATTCGAATTATCTAAGCCTACACGTAGATGTAAGTCTTTAAGATCTATTAATTTTTGTACAGCTTCTTGATATAAGACACGTTTTTCATGAATGTTAATGTCCGAATTTAATATCCTGTACACTTCTTTCTCGTAAGTGTTTATCTGTTCAACTTTAGGATCATATAAACTTTGAGGGAGAGGTTGCTGATATGACACTGTATCATTCTGAAGATGTGGGATCCGGGGCGGTGACTGTTGATGAATTGATACAGAGTGGTTCGGTGATGGCTCGGTATTTTGGTCAGTGGGTGTATTATTATTATTATTATACTTCATTCTCTCATACTCGTTGTATGGCAATACAGCCACCTTCTTCATTATTCGGATATCCACTTGGATATCAAAGGAGCTATGACTGAGAAGAGCAACGGTAGGAATACACCACCTCCTTTCTGCAGTAACTTCTTTTTATTTCTAAGATTTTTCACGTTATGGGCAAGTTTTTTAATGATGTTTCTATGTCGTCGCAACTTTACCTTCTGAGGTCTGTTTAAAGGAACATTTATTTAAACAGACTTCACATACACACTGTATGAATTTCTCATCCTCTCTGATTAGTTTACGTTTTTCAGCTGTTTTCAGCTTTTTAAATTTTTTTTATAAGAGGTAGATACTTAACAACTAGAGTACTCATTATTCAGGAATGTATACCGTTTCTATTTCGTGGGGGAGAATGTTGGTGCGGAGCAGAACTCTGTATGTGTTTTTAGGATGAAGTTCGCACATTAAGTAACCGTGTGGGACAGATGTAACTTCTTTATATACTTTCAGAAACTCTTTCCTCCTCATAGGGAACATCTGAGTACCTAATACATTGATCTGACTCATATCTCTTCTTTGTCCGAACATGATCAGATATTGAGTGTTTAAAGATACATCTCTCATGTATTTATTCTGATGAAAAATGTTCTGTGTAATGAAAAATACAGAGATATTTAAATGATGTGAATATACTGTAAACGTTTCAGCTATCTCCTCGTTCAATTTATGCATTAAATCGTCTAATACAATGATTTTATGGACTTGTATATTGTCTAGTGATTTGACATCGTATATTCCTTCGTGAAATTGAATTACATCTTTATATTCGTTAAATTTTTCCTGGTAAACATTATAACACCATATTATCTGTGAGGGCCGCTGCTCGAAAATTTCCGTCTCTCTCAATATATTTAACAACAGAAAGGTTTTCCCACATCCTGTAGGACCTGTTGCCATACAAGTAGCCGGACTACGGAACATGAATTTACCCACATCCATACTCTTCAAATGCTCAACTGTTAATGTTACATCCCGTGTTTAATAAACAAAAATTGATGTTGTGACAGTAAAGACGTAAAGACGTAAAGACGTAAAGACGTAAGGACGTAAAGACGTGAGGGGTGGTGAGGGGGGGACCCATCACCACACAGCTTGCGCAACGTCTTTACGTCCTTAGGGGTAGTAAAAACACGTTTTTACGTACCCTAAAGACGTAAAGACGTAAAGACGTGTCGCCAGGAGGGGGGTGAGAGGAGGACCCCTCCTGGCGCAACGCCTTTACGTCCTCACGGTCACTAAAAACACATTTTTATTATAATGTACCAACACTAAACATAACCCGCGAAATATTTTTGCGTTCGCGCGTGCGGTAATATTGCACCGGCGGGCGGGCGCTCACGTCGGTTCCGGCCCGGCGGACGCGGTCG
>JABUQX010078051.1:35000-47500 GCA_015478945.1 Trachelipus rathkii
ACGCTAACGTAACAAAGTTTTCACATCAATAAAGCTAACATACCATAACCTGAACTAAGATTATAATGTACAACAACAACAACAAACCTAACATACCTCATGCGCAAATAAACAGCTAACATTAACAAAGTTCCATAGTTAACAATAGTAAAGTGACTAACATGGCATACAAAACGTAACCTATTCACACTTTTTTAAGCACATCTCTAACATATCATTGTTATTTTCACATTAACATAGTAATTAACATAGTATTATTTAACATAAATTTATCATAATCCTACCTAATTATCATACTACCCAACGAATATATGCTAACGTAACAACGTTTTCACTTAAATAAAGCTTTTTTATCAGTTTTCGGTTAGATAGGGTCTTGGTATGTTATTTGGATTTATAATGACTCATTCTTCGTCGTGATAGCGTTTTATTCTAATCTAGTGAAATTTGGGAATAGGGGTTATACCGATGATTTGGCAACATCGGTTTGTTTTTAAAGAAAAACATTAAATAATTTTGGTTGTCTATGTGATAGCTATGTTAGACTATGTTTAATTTCTGTTACGTTTTGTTAAATATTACTATGGCAATGAGAAATAAACACTGATTTGTTAAAGAAATGATAAGTTTTGTAAGTTATTAGTGTAATAGCTGGTGATGATGTGTTAGAAACGTGGGCTTAGGTTAAATTTTTGCTAAGTAATGTTAGGTTTGGCCGAGAATTTTGGTAATGTCTACGTTTATTCATAGTTCAAAATGATGTTATATTTGATATGCGTGATACTTTGATTAAGGTAGTATCAATTCATATTTCAAGATGCTGGTATCTTTGATAGATTGGACACTTTGTTAAGGGATTTTGTTCGATAATACTGCTTAAGCTGCTGATGTTATGTTGGAAAAGTGGGGATAGATTGAGTTTTGTATGCACTCTTAGCTACTTTACCTTTGATAAGTAGGGAACTTTGTGAATGTTAGCCGATTATTCATACGTGAAGTATGATAGGTTTATCGTTGTACATTATATTCTTAGTTCAGGTTATGATATGTTGGCTTTATTGATGTGAAAACTTTGTTACCTTAGCATATATTCGTTGGTCTGTATGATAATTAGGTAAGGTTATGATAAATTTTTGTTAATATTACTATGTTAATGTAAAAATAACAATGATTTGTTAGAAATATGTTTGAAAAAGTGTGAATAGGTTACGTTCGTATGCAATGTTAGTTACCTTACTGTTGTTAAGTATGGAACATTGTTAATGTTAACCGTTTATTAGCGCGTATGGTATGGTAGGTTTGCCATTGTACATTATATTCTTAGTTCAGGTTATGATATGTTAGCTTTATTGATGTGAAAACGTTGTTACGTTAGCATATATTCGTTGGGTAGTGTGATAATTAGGTAAGATTATGATAAATTTGTTAAATATTACCATGTTAATTACTATGTTAATGTAAAAATAGCAATGATATGTTAGAGATATGTTTGAAAAGATGTGAATAGGTTACGTTCTGTATGCAATGTTAGTTACTTTACTGTTGTTAAGTATGGAACTTTGGTAATGCTGGCAGTTTATTCGTGCGTAAGATATGTTAGGTTTGTCGTTGTACATTATATTCCTAGTTCAGGTTATGATATGTTAGCTTTATTGAGGTGAAAACTTTGTTAAGTTAGCATATATTCGTTGGTCAGTATATAAAGAACTTATTTTTGTTATTTTTATCCAAAATGATACTCGAAATATGACTTGAATCAATATATCAATAGATCAATAGATCATGGAAGGGTCGGAGGTTAGGGGTATGGGTGGGGCGGGTGGTTTGATTTACTGATTTACTGCTTTAGGATCAGTAAACTATTACACTTTACTATGATATTTTATTCAAAGAGTTTATTTTTATGTTATGTTTGAATAAAATTATTCGCTGGGGATCATGAGAGTTAGGTAAGGTTATGATAAATTTTTTTTAAATATTACTATGTTAATGTAAAAACTTTGTTACGTTAGCATATATTCGTTGGTCAGTATGATAATTATACAAAATTATGATAAATTATTGATAAATATTACCAAGTTAATGTAAAATTAACATTGGTATGTTAGAGATATGCTTGAAAATATGTGAATAGGATACGTTTTGAATGCTATGTTAGTCACTTTACTGTTATTGAGTATCGAACTTTGTTAATGTTTATTCGTGCGTAAGGTATGTTAGTTTTGTCGTTGTACATTATATTCTTAGTTCAGGTTATGATATGTTAGCTTTATTGATGTGAAAACTTTGTTACGTTAGCATATATTCGTTGGTCAGTATGATAATTATACAAGTTTATGATAAATGTTTGTTAAATATTACCATGTTAATGTAAAATTAACGTTGATATGTTAGAGATGTGCTTGAAAAAGTGTGAATAGGTAACATTTTGTATGCTATGTTAGTCACTTTACTGTTGTAAGTATGGAACTTTGTTAATGTTAGCCGTTTATTCACGCATGATGTATGTTAGGTTTGTCGTTGTATATTATATTCTTAGTTCAGGTTTTTGTATGTTAGCTTTATTGATGTGAAAATTTTGTTACGTTAGCGTATATTCGTTGGTCAGTGTGTAAAGAACTTATTTTTATGCTATGTTTATCCAAAATGATACTCGAAATATGACTTGAATCAATAGATCATGGAAGGGTGAGAGGGGAGGGGAAAAGGTGGGGTGGGTGCTTTGATTTTCTGATTTACTGATTTACTGATTTACTGCTTTAGGGGTGTAAAAATGCAAATTTTGTAAGTTATAAACATAAAAAAGAATAAAAAATTTAGTAAAAACAAAAATGATTTAAACAAAATAAAATAAAAATAAATAAAAATGAATTAAACAAATTGAAATAAAAATAAATAAAAGTTATGTGTTATGTTATACAAAATATGACTTGAATCAATGGATCAATAGATCATGGATGGGTGGGAGGGGTGCAGGGGTGCGGGTGTGGGTGGTTTAATTTACTGATTTACTGCTTTAGTGGGTGTAAAAACACAAGTTTTTTAAGTTATAAACATAAAAAGAATAAAAAATTTAGTATAAAAAAAAAATGATTTAACAAATGAAACAAAAATAAGTAAAAGTTTTGTGTTTTGTTATAAAAAATATGACTTGAATCAATAGATCAATAGATCATGGATGGGGTGGGGATTGTCGGGTGGGTGGTTGATTTACTGCTTCAGGGTGTGTGAAAACGAGATTTTTTTTTAAATTATAAACATGAAAATCATAAAACTTTTAGTAAAAAATATATTTTTAAACAAAATAAAATAAAAATAAATAAAAGTTTTGTGTTATGTTATACAAAATATGACTTGAATCAATAGATCAATAGATCATGGATATGGTGGGGATGGTGGGGTGGGTGGTTTGATTTAATGATTTATTGCTTTAGGGTGTGTAAAAACGGAAATTTTTTAAGTTATAATCATAAGAAGAATAAAAATTTTAGTAAAAAATATATTTTTAAACAAATAAAATAAAAATGAATAAAAGTTTTTGTTATGTTATAAAATATGACTTGGATCAATAGATCAATAGAACAATACATCAATATATCATATAGAAACGGTGCAGGGATGGTGGGGTGGGTGGTTTGATTTACTTATTTACTGATTTACTGCTTTAGGGTATGTAAAAACGCAAATTTTTTAAGTTATTAACATAAAAAGAATAAAAATTTTAGTAAAAAATATATTTTTAAACAAAATAAATAAAGGTTTTGTGTTGTTATACAAAATATTACTTGAATCCATAGATCAATAGATCATGGGAGGGGTGGGGAGGGCAGGGGGGATGGTTTGTTTTACTGATTTACTGATTTACTGCATTAGGGTGTGCAAAAACGCAAATTTTTTGTTATAAACATAAAGAGAATAAAAATTTTTGTATACAATATATTTATAAACAAAATAAAATAGAAATAAATAAAAGTTATGTGTTATGTTATACAAAATATGACTTGAATCAATAGATCAATAGATCAATAGATCATGGGTGGAGAAGGGAGGTTGGTTTGATTTACTGATATACAGCTTTAGGGTGTGTAAACACGCAAATTTTTTACGTTATAAACATGAAAAGAATAAATTTTTTAGTAAAAACAAAATGTTTTAAGCCAATAAAACAAAAATAAATTAATATATATATATATATATATATATATATATATATATATATATATATATATATATATATATATATATATATACAAATATATTTATATATATATATATTTTTATATATATATATATATATATATATATATATATATATATATATATATATATATATATATATATATATATATCTATATATATATATATATATATATATATTATATATATATATATATATATATATATATATATATATATATATATATATATATATATATATATATATATATATATATATATATATATATATATATATATATATATATAAAATATGAAAAAAATAAATTAAAAAATTTAAATTAACACAAAGAATAATTGTAAAATGAAACATTAAATAAAATAGCAAACCATATATTTTAGTTAACGTTAATAAAAAGAAAACGAGATTTGGTAATAGAAATGTCTGTCTTCAACCTTTATATAACGGGTTATCTTTGTAAGATGCATCCTTCCTCCTTCCTCCTTCTTCCTTTCTCTATCTTCTTCTGTTTTGGGCTCGATGCATTTTTCTTCTGGGGACCCCCACCGTTCCACCGCACCGGCTCCGACTCTTCTGACTCCAACTCTTTCTCTCACTATTTCCTTCTCTCACTCTGACTCCGTCTCCTTTCTCTACTTATCTTATGAATTCCGTCCTTTCTTGTGGGGGAAACCCCGTCCGGGGGTTTCCGAGACACCCTTTACGAACTTATAACCCTTATATTCAAGATCGGCACCGCACCGGCTCCAGCACCGGTGCCGGCTCTGAATCCAAATCCGAATTCGACTTCATCTCCAGCTCCAACTCATCTTTATCATCTCCAAATTTCAGCTTTCTACGGTCATTTCCAATTTTTAGGGGCCAGCACCCCTCTCCGGGGGGTGCACGGACACGTAACATCATATACGACGAGGTTTCGTCACCACCTAGCGCGAGGCCAAATTTTAGGACGGTACGATAACCCTAACCCGCGTAGAACATATACGCACGAATTTTAGCGGCCAAGTCGGTGCCTCACTACTTTGGCCACGCTTATGATTTTGTCTATGTTCAAAATTGATACTCGATATTTCGATATCGCTTAAACCCATTTGCATTTCTATATAAATATTAATACATGTAAACAAATCAGGTGGCCATTTTAAAGGCTAAAGCAGTACAAGTAAGACGTTATTTTATTGGTGTCCAAAGTTACATTTAAACATTTATTTAGTGACTTTTAAATATTAAATTATGTGATTTAATACATATCCGTAATGACAATGCACTTAACAGCATTTTGTAAGCAATTTTTAAGCAAAATAGCTATAAAAAAAATCTAATCTAATGAAGAAATATTGAAACTAACAACAAGGCCCAAGTAAATGACTTTCTTATTATACTCTACGTCAGAAATAGTACGTATTACAATATATATATATATATATATATATATATATATATATATATATATATATATATATATATATATATATATATATATATATATATATATATATATATATATATATATATATATATATATATATATATATATAAACAATTATGACTGGCATTCATTTATAAGGTTAGGCTGCCATGTATTTATAAGGTTAGGCTGCTTACAAGTGCATTTATAAGGCTAGGCTGCCATGCATTTGTAACTTTGGGTAGTTATGTTATGTTAGGTTAGGCTAGGTTAGATTAATTGCGTTAATTACCTTTAAATTACATATTTTACGTCAAATCAAACATTCAGAAACGTGGAAGATCGAAAACACCTTGTTGGTATTTGCCATGTTATATATATATATATATATATATATAAATAAACAAATATATATATATATATATATATATATATATATATATATATATATATATATATATATATATATATATATATATATATGGGGAGCGTTAACATTAGACATATATATATATATATATATATATATATATATATATATATATATATAAAAAAATATATATATATAAAAAAAAAACTATATATATTATATATATATATATATATATATATATATATATATATATATATATATATATATATATATATATATATATATATATATATATATATATATATATATATATATATATATATATATATATATATATATATATATATATATATATATATATATATATATATATATATAAAAAACAAAAATAAATAATATTGAGATATTCTTAACGAATCATCGTTGCATGTAATAAATATATTTTCTAAGGAATACTGTGTAGAGTATTCATTATCTTTGAGATTCAAATTTTATATAAGGCAAGATTGGCCACGAAGCTTGGAAGCTTTTATTGATTGAAAAATAGTGTATAGTATTTTTCTAAGTTACTATATTTTCGTGGTTTCACGTATGAAGAGTGAAGCTTATTAATCTATGAAGCTATTCTAAATATTGAATCTAAACACTATATCTTCGTAGGATTGTTCGAAAGGAACATTTTAGTCATATTCATATTTTCAAGGTAACATATTAATATAGGATAAATTGCTCTCACGTCTGAACTTTTATATTTCATTGAAGGCTCAGACTCAATCGCTCCATGTATAATCTACTATAATGTACATTACATGCAATATTTTGTGCTTATAAATTGAGGAAGAAATCTTTATGAAAGAGCATATTGCTTTAAAGTATTTCAAAAATTATATTTTTGGCTCAAGAAAGGAATCTATTTATAAACATTTGACAGGAAAGTATACGATTTCGGAATAAGTTAGATCTAAGATACATTATTGAAAAGTAAAAGTTTTACAAAGTATCGGAAAAGGAAAACTCTACAAGTTGTTTCTGCAAACATATTATTGGAAAAAGGAAAGTTCTACAGGTTATTTCTTCAAAAAGATTGAGTTCTTCAAAGTTTCATTCGTGTGGATTAGAAACATTTTTATTTCGGTAGAAATATTCATGGAATAATTTTCTATTTTGTATAGAATATTTTGTTAGATTCTTAAAGAGAGTCGGATATACATTTAAGTTATTTAATATATATATATATATACGGTGGATTTGTGTCACCGTCTAATAAGAATAGGAATGCGAAATTTATTTTCTTGTAAACCGTTTTAAGCAAAGATTTTAATAGATAAAAATTGATAGAGTGTAGGTTTTAACCTTTTATATTTTTATATTGTTTTATATTAACATTTTAACCTTTTTGTATTAGTTGTAAATATAAGAGATTTTAAAGAATTTTAAAGATTAAATAAAGTTTTCTCTTTTTTAGATAATAAAATTTTTAACGTGTGTATATTTTAAAGAGGAAAGAAAAGGGAGGGAGTGGGAGGAGTGGAGGGGGGAAGGGGGGTAGGAAATAATATAAATTGATGGTGTGGGTTATAACCTTTTATATTTTTACTGTATATTGTCATTTTAACTTTTTTATTGGGAGTGTTTTTAAGGGTTTTTAAGTAATCGACCTGTTATTGTGTTTTTGTTATTTTAATGTATTTTGTTGTTGTCATTGTGGGTTGGTGAGCGGGGTGGTAGCCCTAGGTGTTGGGAATCACCAAGGGTGGGGGTTCCCATAAAGCGTACAGCCTGATTGAGTTATTTATAGAAATAGGGAAAGATGGGGAGGAGAGTGGTAATCAGGGTGGGGTGTATGAATGTGAGAGGGGCAAACGAGGATTTGAAGAGGGAGGAAATAGGGTTGATGTTTGAGGAAAAAAGGTTGGATGTGCTAGGGATAACAGAAACTAAGTTGAAAGGACAGAGGGAGATGAATTTTGGAGAATACAAGGGTATGATTTCGGGGGTGAACGAGAGAGTGAGGGCGAGGGAAGGGGTGGGATTAGTTATGAGGAAAGAGATGTGGGACAAGGTGAGATTGTGTAAACAGGTGAGTTCTAGGATAATGTGGGTAAAAGTGAAATTCGGGGGGGAAATGTGGGTTTTTATATGTGCGTACGCACCAGTGAATGGAGCGAGGGAGGAGGAGAGAGAAAGATTTTGGGGAGAGCTGAATGAGTGTTGGGAAAGTTTTGGGGTAAATGAAAAAATTTGTCTATTGGGAGATTTGAATGCGGGAGTGGGAAGGGTGGGGGTGGGAAGAATAATAGGACCTTTTGGGGTAGGGGAGAGGAATGCTAATGGAGAAAGTCTGGTAGAGTTGTGTGTCGAAAGAAGAATGATAGTGGGGAATACGTGGTTTAAAAAAAGTGAGAATCATAAGTTACATGGAAGAGTGAGATAACGGGGGGGAAGGCGTTACTAGATTATGTGTGTGTAAATGGGAAGGATAGAGGTAGATTGTTAGATGTAAATGTATTTAGAGGGGCGGGGAGGGGGATATCGGATCACTATTTGGTGCTTGCCAGGATAAGGGTGGGAGGAGAGGTGATGGTTAGGGAGAGGGGAGAAAAGAGGAGAGTGGAAGTGATAAAGGTGGAAAAATTGGAGGAGATAGTGTGTGGGAGGGAGTTTAGGAGAGGTATGGAGGACAGGTGGAGAAACGTGAGAGGGACGGGAATTGGGGAGGTGGAGGGGGAGTGGAAGAGATTCAGAGAGGCAGTATGTGAAGAGGCCAGAAGGGTATGTGGAAGGTGTAAAGGCTAAGAATGAGTGGTTGGAATGCGGAGTGAGAGGTGAATGAGGCAGAAAAGGAAAAGGAGGTTATGAAGGGACAGAATGGTGAGAGAAGATAGATGGGAAGAATATAGAAGGGTTAGAGTGAAAAGAGGGCGGTGGAGAGGGCGAAGAGAAGAGCAAAGGGGAATGGTGTAGAAAAGTGACGGAAAATTTTGAATCGGGGAGTAAGTTGTTCTGGAAAGAAGTTAATAAAAAAAGGAAGAAGAAGGAGGGGTTGGGGGAGGGATTAAGGAGGAGAGGGGAGAGGATAGGCGGAGAGGATAGGGTGAGGAAGAGGTGGGGGAGTACTTTAGTGGACTATTGAATGAAGGGGGTGGGGTAGGGGAGGAAGAAATGCAAGAGGTGAGGATGGGAAATGAAGTGGGGAGGGAGGGGGAGGATGAAATACAAATGGAGGAAATTATTAGGGCCTTGAATAAAGGAAAAAAGGGAAGTCCGCAGGTCTGGATGGTGTGAGAATGGAAATGTTGCAGAAGGGAGGCAGAGGGGTGGAGGAATGGCTGTATAGATTATATAACATATGTTGGAGGAGTGGTGAGGTACCACAGGATTGGGAGGATGGTTGTTTGGTTCCTCTGTATAAGGGGAAAGGGGATAGGATGGAATGTGGAAATTATAGAGGTATATGTCTTTTAAGTGTGGTAGGGAAAGTGTACGGAAGAATATTGATTGAGAGAGTAAGAGGTTTAACGGAGGGGAGAATGGGGGAAGAACAAGGAGGGTTTAGGGAGGGAAGAGGGTGTGTGGATCAAGTGTTTACATTAAAGATGCTTGTGGAGAAAAGTATAGAGAGGAAAGGGAAAGTGTATGGGTGTTTTCTAGATTTAGAGAAAGCATATGATAGAGTAAATAGGGGTGAATTATGGAGGGTGTTGGAGGAAAATGGGGTGGGGGGTATTAGGGCCTTTTATAGGAATAGTAGAATGTGTGTGAGAGGGTTAGGAGGGGAGAGTGAGATGTTTGGGATGGTGTGTGGATTGAGGCAGGGTGTGTAATGTCGCTGGCTATTAAATTTGTTTATGGAGATGGTTTGAAGAGGAAGGAGAGAGGAAAGCGGCGTGGAATAAATAAATGGGAATGATAGAAGGAAGTGAACATGATACTGTTTGGTGGATGATACTGCCCTAGTGGGCGAAGAGCGTAAGGGCTGAGGTGAATGGTGAGGAGTTTGAGAGAATGTAGGACAAAAGGGGCTTAAAATAAACCCAGGTAAGAGTAGTGTTAGTGTTTGAGGAGGAGGAGAGAGAGAGGAGGGGAGGGGTTAGAGGTCAGAGTAGGGGGTGTAGTATTGGAAGAAGTGGAAGATTTTAGATATTTAGGGATGGAGTTGGGTAAGGGGGAGGGATGAAGGAGGAGATAGAGCATAGAATAGGTGAAGGAATGAGAGCTTTGAGTGGTCTGAGAGAAATATGGAAAGGGGGGGATCTATCACAGAAAGTTAAGATAAGTATGTTTGAGAAAATCTGTGTACCAGCGGTGCTGTATGGGTGTGAAACGTGGGGGTTGAATGCCAGGTCTAGGAAAAAGTTGGAAGTATTTGAGATGAAGGGGTTGAGAGCGGTTTGTGGGGTCAGTAGAAGGGAGAGGATTAGGAATAGGGTGGTGAGGGAGAGATGTGATTGGAGGAATGGTCTGGTGGGAAGAGCGGAGAAGGGAATGTTAAGATGGTATGGGCATTTAGTGAGAATGGAGGAACAGAGAGTGGTTAGAAGAGTTTGGGAGGCGGAGGGAGGGAAGGAGAGGAAGGGGGAGACCAAGAAGGAGGTGGATGGATGGAATAAAGGAGTGATGGAGGGAGGGATGGGGGTTGAAGAGGGTAAGGTGTTGGGGGGGGAGAGAGGGTGGAGGAGGTGGTAGTGGCGAGATGAGAGGGGGTAACAGAGCTTAATGTAATCCCAAACTCAAGCGGGACAAAAGTGAATGTATAATAATAATAATAATAATAATATATATATATATAGGCCCTGTTATGTTTTAAGACTCCGTCAGTTTTGATTTTTTTTTTTTTTTTAAACATATTGCTAGTATTATAATAAAAATGAATTTCAGTGGTGATGGACGTGATTCAAAAATTAGAAAAATTTAAATAATAATTTAAAAATCACATTTATATCAAAAAAATTTTAAAAAATGAAATATCTCGAAAAGTACGACACTTACAGAAAAACCAATTACATTTGGAAACAGCGTATAAAGCTTATTACAAAATAAAAACAAAAAAGAAATTTTTTTTTTTTTCATAAATGAAAATATCTCGAAAAGTACAACACTTACAGAAAAACCAATGACATATTTGGAATCAGCGTGTAAAGCTTATTACAGAAATGTAAAAAAATAAAAAATTAAAAAAAAATTAGGGGGCTCGAGCCACGGGGAACACAGAGGGGACGTTTTCCATACCCCGTGGGGTATGAGGAACCCCCGCGACAATTCAAATACCAAAGAAGGGGGTTCCGAGCATTCCCGAGGGGGGAAATAGTCCTACTCCGTCGTTCCCCCTGAAGGCCGAGAGACCCTGACTCTCACATCTTTGCGGTTTACCCTTGGGTATTCCTTTAGTTAAAAAAAAAAAAAAAAATTTAAAACTGACGGAGTCGTAAAACGTAACTGGTCCTATATATTTTTGAATCATGTCCCCGTCACCCCTTAAATTGACTGTTAGGATCATATACTAAAAATATATAAAAACAACAAAAAATCAAAACTCACGGAGTCTTAAAACATATATAGTCCTATATATATATATATATATATATATATATATATATATATAGAGAGAGTAGGTATATATATATATATATATATATATATATATATATATATATGGTATATATATATATAAATATATATATATATATATATATATATATATATATATATATATATATATACACGGTATATAGTCTTGGAGACCTCATATCATATCGGTTGATAAAATGACCTCAAAGAAGCTGGGAATTCTGTTCAGATGTGCGAATTTTTTTCTTCTGCTCAGTTACTCCAGTTATATATGGGTCTTATTCGCCCCTGTATGGAATACTGTTCTCACATTTGGGGTGGATCCGGTTCCACCCTCCTTTGGGAAAAGCTAAGAGGCTTATAAACTGCCCCATACTTTCTCTTCTGACACCCCTGAGCCTCTTTCTCTGCGACGTGACATTGGAGCCCTATCTCTTTTCTAATTTTTATAGGTATTACAACGGCAGGTGCTCGAGAGAACTGACCTCTCGCATTCCTCCACCACTGCGTCGCCCTCGTAACACAAGAGGTGCCTTACTCTTCCATGAATATTGTGTGAATATTGGAGACTCAAGGATCACTCGTTGTGCTGCCTCCTCCTTTCCAGCCACATCTATTTTGTGACCACCTTGCCATCCGTTTTTCCTGCATTCAATCTTCCGTGTTTAAGTCCGTCTGTGCCCAGCTGAGGGAATTGCGCCAAAAGTCTGGGTTAGGTTTACTTTTTTTTTTTTTTGCCCCCTCCTTTTGAAATGAGCTTGTCCGTGAGCGGTGGAATCGTGTAAATTATATATATATATATATATATATATATATATATATATATATATATATATATATATATATATATATATATATATATATATATATATATATATATATATATATATATATATATATATATATATATATATATATTAATATGGAATAATTCGTCTGACCATCGATATTTT
>JABUQX010078051.1:57500-87500 GCA_015478945.1 Trachelipus rathkii
AGAGAAGTACATATATATAAAATTTTTATATATATATATTATATTTATATATATATATATATATATATATATATATATATAAATATAAATATCTCACGAGTATATATATATATATATATATATATATATATATATATATATATATATATATATATATATAGTAAAAATAACTAAATTCAGTCTTATAAATTTTTTTTATAAAATCAAAGAAAAGCATTTCGGAAAAACTATCGATGTATCGATAATCGAAAAAACTATTGATAGTTTCGATAATCAATAGTTTTTGTCAGTCCTATATCATATTTGGTAATTGTGGAGAACTTACCAGTCCAAAGTAGACGAAGACTCAGTGGCGGCTCTAGACTTTGCGGGGCCCTGGGCGGCAATGGCAGCCCTAGGCTTTGCGGGGCCCTGGGAGGTGTTTTAGATTGTAATCTGGAATATATATATATATATATATATATATATAGTATATATATAAAGATATATATATATATATATATATATATATATATATATATATATATATATATATATATATATATATATATATATATATATATATATATATATATATATATATATATATATATATATATATATATATATTGCGCAGCTCATGCGATATGGGGCGTTAAATCTGTTAGCCTCTGCATGCGCGCGAGGCCCTTATAAGGCGCGGGGCCCAGAGCGATTGCCCAGGTCGCCCTGCCCTAGAGCCGCCACTGCGGTAAGACTGTATTAAAACTACAAACATTTAATGTAAAAAAAATGGTAAATTATTAAAAGTTTTTTTTTTTTGCTGATTTGCGTACATTTTTAGATTATATTTTGATTAAAAATATTAATAATAATGCTCAGAAAATCATAGCAGACAGACTTTTTTTCGTTCGTGTACGGATTAAGAATCATTGTCGAAATGCGCTTCAGGTTATCGATATACCGATATCATTATTATTTTTTGATATTATTTTTTTCACTATTATCAACGATTCGATTTTATAGACATAATGTAATTAATTTTATAAAAATAAAATAAATTTTGCAAGGCCATTTTTTACGTAAGATAAAAAAAGAAAAGAAAATTAAAATATATATATATATATATATATATATATATATATATATATAGATTATTATATATACATATATATATATATATATATATATATATATATATATATATATATATATATAAAAAAATATATATATATATATATATATATATATATATATATATATATATATATATATATATATATATATATATATATATATATATATATATATATATGGTCAGCGTCTGGATTAGCCGTCATATATATCTTAAAAACTATTAATGCTACAGTAAAACGGAATACATTGTTGAATGCTGGTCCAATGTTGGTCCGAAAGGGTACAAAAAACAAAAATAATATATCTCAAAACTACAATAGCTACAGCGAAAAAGGAATATATTTTTGGAATCCTCGTAAATTTTGCCCTGGAAATGTAAAAAAATAAAAATAAAAAATTATTGTTAATAATTATCGTAATATGATTAGAAGGCCTATTTAGAGACCTTTTATTGGTTTCTCGTTAAAATAAAGACTCTTATTAAATTTTTTTTTTTTTACTAAAGAATACCCAAGGGTATACCGCCCCGAGGAGTCGGGTTCCTGGCCTCTGGAACTACGGGTAGGGATTATTTCTCCGGGGTGGGCCTCCGGAACCTGCTCTTGGTATTGGGTGTCGCGGGGGTTCCTCCGCCCCTCCCCTACGGGATATGGAAAACATCCCCCCCTATGTTCCCCGTCGGCTCGAGCCCCTAGTGTGCCGTATAAAGCAAAAATTTTTATTTTTTTTACATTTTCCTATGTGAAATTTACGAGGATTCCAAAATGTATTCCTTTTCGCGCCATTGTAGTTTTTGAGATTATTTTTTTTTTTTTTTTTTTACATTTTCTGGGCCAGCATTGGACCAGCATTCCACCAATGTATTCCGTTTTACTGTAGCATTAATAGTTTTTAAGATACATATGACGGCTAATCCAGACGCTGGCCTATATATATATATATATATATATATATAGATATATATAGTAGTAGCGAATGTATATATATATATATATATATATATATATATATATATATATTTTTGATTATATATTTATTTATATATATATATATATATATTATATATATATATATATATATATATATATATATATATATATATATATATATATATTAGATGAGAGAGAGAGTGGGAGTGGGGGAGAGCGCGTTTCGCGTAAGAGTCTTGGTCGGGAGTCGATTTCCCCAAAAGTTAGGAGTCAATTTAAAAAAAAAAACGACTCCTTTCGACTCCCAAAACAATTTTGTATAAACTTTTCACACAAAAATTTGGAAAAACTTAATTGAATTTTTATTATAAAAGACGTACATTTTTTTATTTTGACATTTGTTTGTAGCCAATTTAAATTGTTTATTTTTAATTTTTCCTTATATTAAAAGAAAAGAAAAACTTTTTCCAGCGATATTTTAACATTTTCTATGGTATTTTTTCTTCCTGAGTCCGAATACGCTAATATTTTTCTTGAGAAACCAGTAGTTCATCCCCTACCACCCAAATAAACATTTGGCTTAAATGATGCAGAGATATTGACCTTTATATATATATATATATATATATATATATATATATATATGGTAGTGATATACCAGATACATATATGTGGTATATATACATATAAATATAAATTACATATATATATTATTATATATATATATACAGGATGATTCAAAACCTCTGCGACAAACTTTTTAGGTATCGGTATCGGCAATTTTGAGTAGGAGTATCGGTATCGGTAAAATTTTGCCGATACCACACATTTTGCGTCTTTAAATTGATTTCGATATATATATATATATATATATATATATACTATTATATATATATATATTATTATTATTATATTATATATATATATATTACTATTACTATTAGTATTACATTATTATATTATATTAGGTTATAAGATATATAATATATATGCTATTATATTATATTGGTTATTATTACTATATAATATCGTCTTATATATTATATTATATATATATATATATATATATCACGTACCATGTCCCGCATTGCTGCAAGGTGGTGTTGGTAGTTGAAAGGTTTTGAGCTTATCAACACACCATTCACGAAAAGCAAGATTTGATAGAAGGAGGTTTTCAGCCCCTTGCTATCAGACGAAGAGAATTTAAAAATTTCTAGAAATTAAAGTTTCAAATTTCTTCTTCTTTTTTAATTTTGCATTTAATATATATATATATATATATATATATATATATATATTATATATATATATATTATTTTATATTTTTTATATATATATAATATATATATATATATATATATATATATATATATATATATATATATATATATATATATATATATATATATATATCCGCAATTTGTCTGATAGTTTCCCTAGCTATCTGACCTACTGTATGTTAATATAGGTGTTTTTGCTTTTGCATTTGTGCTTACGAAACGTAAGAAATGCTAGCAGTTTTTGTTAAACTTTGCGCAAAATCGTAAGAAATGCTTACCAAACGTAATTAATTTCCTTAATTCTATAATGTTGCTATTTCCTGTGATTGCTGAATTTAGCACGTTCTTACGAAAATGTGTAAACCAAAAAAATGAAGGCGTGGTAGGCCCGTTTGAATTGATGAATATTTCATTCAATAAAATCAGTTTTAAATCTAATTTCTTCCAAATCGATAAACTCCATCACAATAGTTGATCAATTTTTTGTAATATAAACCATTTGTTATTTTTTTTATATCTGTTTATCCGAAATCGACGGGCTCCATCACAACAGCTGATTCCAATTGTTTGCAAAGCAAAAGTAAATCGTGTTCGTTTTTGCACGAAATTCAGGTAATTAGTACAGGCAATCAGGAGTGCCAAAGAAGTCTTATGGATGTTAAGTGTAGGTTTAAGTGTTTTTATATAAAAAGATTCCAAATTTTCAAGTTCTTCATCTGTAGAAGCATTTTGAAGAATGGAGAATTTTTGAAGAGATTTAGGGTGCCTATTGAGGTCATAGTGATCTCTGACAGCTAAATTCTCTGGTTGAGAGATGGGGAGATTAGTTTGAAAGGAAATGCCCATGTGTTTGATGGCTCGCATCTTTAGTTATAGGAAAATTTGACCTACATAGTCGATGTTACAGTCGGCACATTTATATTTGTAAAATGTGTGACCTCAAGTTCATGGGGATGCTTTCTTTAATCTTAAAGAAACTGCAAATTGAGTTGTTGTTAATAAAAGATATAATAAACTTGCATTGGGGAAAGTTTTTGCTTAAGATGTTTCTAATCTGAAAGTGAAGATCACTGGATAAAAGCTAAAGCTAGAAAATTTACGGAGAAAGGTGATTTCTTCATGGAAAAACTTCCAATCAGAACAAATAACAAAGGCTTGTGTATGCGGGACCTTAAACTAACAGCAATTTTAGGATTAAAAGAGAAAGAAATTAGTCCCAAGTAAAGTATTAGTGGGCTTGCGATAAATAGAAGTAGCAAGTCCACTAATACTTTACTTGGGACTAATTTATTTAGTTCTATCTCCTTTAATCATAATTGTAATAATACGAAGCGTTTACGATAGAATGAATTTTGGTATTTTCTTTGCTTTTAATTAATTTAGACCGTTTTCGTTTTTGTCATGTCATTTGTGCTTACGCTCGATAAGAAATGCTCGCCCAGTTTTAGCACTAATTTCCTGTTTAAACGACCACGATTTCGTGCTAGGTTTACTTTTGTTTTTAAACAATTGGAATCAGCTGTTGTGATGGAGCACGTGGTTTTGGAATAAACAGAAATAAAAAAATAACAAATGGTTTATATTACAAGTAATTGATCAACTATTTGTGATGGAGTTTATCCATTTGGAAGAAATTAGATTTAAAGCTGATTTTATTGAATGAAACATTCATCAATTCAGACACCAAGCCGCCATCTTGTTTGTTTACATTTTTCGTAAGAACGTGCTTAAATTCGGCAAGCACGGGAAATAGCAACCTTTCAGAATTAAGAAAATTTCTTACGTTTGGTGAGCATCGGTACGTTTGACAAAAACGAACGCAAACTCGAGCATTTCTTACGTTTCGTAAGCACAAATGCAAAAAAAAACAACTTTATATATATATATATATATATATATATATATATATATATATATATATATATATATATATATATATATATATATATATATATATATATATATATATATATATATATATATATATATATATATATATAATCGTACAAAATGTGTGTGTATGAAATTTTCCATTGGGAGTTGGGAGTCGGGAGTCGGAATTCAGTTTTAAAATATCGACTCTTGGAGTCGGGAGTCGGTTGTTTTTAATATCGACTCTGGGAGTCGGAGTCGGGAGTCGATTTATTTTTTTTCGACTCCCCATCCCTGATATATAAGCTGGGCGCGCCTATAATTTTTTTGAGTGCGCCTGCGCCTTGCCGCCGGACCTAGTGCGCCTAGCGCCTATATTTTTGTCACATCAATGCGCCTAGCGCCTTTGCGCCGGCCGGTGCCTGTTCGTTAAATTTATTTGCAAAGTAAACTTTAGTGCGATAATAAAAGCATGCTTTTATAAGGAAGAAAAACACATTTATTAATTTTTGTAATTAAAACACCGTAAACTAATATCTACACGTCCTCTTCCTCCTCCATGTCCTTGTGGTCCATGTTTTCCCGCAGGAGGTCCAGCACGAGCGCTGCAGAAGTTGAAAATTTTCAGAGTCATAGTTTCCATTTATTTGTAGTTAAGAACCACTGAACTATATATATTTTAGAAGTTGTAGTTATATATATTTTTATATATATAAAATATATATATATATATATATATATATATATATATATATATATATATATATATATATATATATATATATATATATATATATATATATATATATATATATATATATATATATATATATATATATATATATATATATATATATATATATATATATATATATATATATATATATATATATATATATATATATATATATATATATATAAGTTTTACACTGGTTTTTAGAATGATACAAGTTAGCCATGCTTCTAAGTTCTAACTTTTAAGGGTAAAAAAAATGCTTTGTTCCTGTTCATAGGCGCGGCTATAGGCGCAGAGAATTGGCTGTGCGCCTATGCTTAGTCCGCCTTTTTAAAAATTGTTGCGCCTATGCGCCTATGAGTGCGCCATAGGCGCAACTCTGTGGCGCAACGCCCAGCTCAGATATATATATATATATATATATATATATATATATATATATATATATATATATATATATATATAGATATTAAAAAATTAGATAAAATATTTATATATATATATCTATATAGATCTATATATAAATACATATATATATATATATATATATGGTAATTATTGAGTTCAACAGATTCTATAAAAAATCGATATTCCGATATTCCTAGCAACAACGTGTGCCAATGTTACTAAAAAATAAATTTTACGTTGTGGTCAGTAAGGTTAAGATAGGTTTGCTCAAGTAAACACAGAATTAGGTATAATTAGCGAAAACTTATCATAACCTAAACTTAATGGGTCAAAACGAATTTAAACGAAAAATGTTTTTTGATAGATTGATTAAATTTTCATATGAGAGAAGTTTGGCACCACTATTTTATTACTTTTTGATGGGAACGAAAGATATATATATATATATATATATATATATATATATATATAGTATATATGTAATAGGTAGATATATATATATATATATATATATATATATATATATATATATATATATATATATATATATAAAACGATGTATGGAAAAACATATTGTATTCCGTCAGAATCTGTTGAACTCAATAATTAATATATATATATATATATATATATATATATATATATATATATATATATATATATATATATATATATATATATATATATATATATATATATATATATATATATATATATATATCCCAACAGAATGAAAATGTTACCAAAAACCATAACGGCAAGACTATTACTACTTCATACTGCATTTCTTTTGGTAAAAGGAGAAGCATTCCATAAACATATTTCTAAGAAGCTGAGTGAGTGTAACGATAATTCAATGAGTGTGTGCATATTTAACAAAACCATATTCAGAATAGGTCCCTTGAAAAAGACTATCTATGTTGCAAGTGATGATGAGATAAGACTGGACGATAAATTCAAAAAAATTAGAGAGAAAAAAGATATCCGTTTGAAGAGGTTAAATAACCCTAAAAGTTGGCCTTATATTAAAAAGAAAAAGACACCTTTAAAAGCTGGCACAGATTTTTTGACAAAAGGTACGAGAGCTTTAAAACTAAAACAGTTACTTCCTTTCAGAAACAACTCAACAGACAGTTATATTTACTATGAGAAAGGACCAACAAAGAATCAGTCTAAAGAACATCATTTGGCAATTGTTGAAGTACCCAAGGGAGCCAAGGGGAAAATTCCACTGAAAAATATCCACATTGTGTCTCAAAATATCAGTTATTATGAAAATAGCTCCACAGGGCAAGTTTTTTCTAAGAATGAAACAAGAAGAATTTCAAATCCAAGTTTCATGATGGCTGAAAATGAAGAACCCTATGTAGTTATTCCTTGGAGTGGAAATGAAAAAAAACAGAAACCAAAAAATTGGTTCTTCCCTTAAAAAAGCATCAAACTGCAAAAAATGCTGGTAGAAGTTACGAAAAATTACCCACCAAAGATACCATACTAGAGCAATTTGGTCCTCCTAAGCTCGAAGATATAATGATTAAAAACAAAAGAAAGCAGAAAACATCGTCTTCATTTTTATCAAAAGAAAGAATGAAACACTTTTTGCCTAAGGAAACAAATGTTCCAATCACTAACGATTTTTCTCAAGGAGTCAAGACTGTACATATTTCAACTGTTAAACCCCAGCATTTAACTTATCCAGTACAAACTTTGCAATCACAACTATTAAACAACCTCCCTCTACCTTCTGAATCATTTAAAGAAATATCATCCTTCAAACAAACTTCAAAAAAAAGAAGATGGCCAAAAATGAGTTCTAGTAATCTATTGGATGAATATGCAACTAATAATAAAACTTCTAGTACTAAACTTTCAAATGATCTAATTTCACAAGGTTCTCAAAATATAATTTACCGTCCATCAAGTTTGAAACTTCCCAATTTAAGGCAGTTACGAAAAGGCTCTGCAATGTTTCCTTTGCTTTATCCTTTCAACGTTCTTACTAGATCTGGAAGGACCTTAGCCAAGGGTCTGCAAGGGTTTCCAACCTGGATAGATCAAACTTTATTTGGAACAGAATCAAAACAAAACAGCATTGTGACATGGCCATTCGCATCAATCCGGTTTCCTCGATATAATACTCAGGGAGATATTTTAAATCCACAAGTTCCCAAACGAAATATATACAAATATTTTAAAAAGCTGCGAGAGAAATTTCCAGATTTCAATTCTTTTAGGCTTCAAAAAGGTCGGCACAACTATGAAAAGGAAAATTTCAATTACTTTCGAAATGGTTTATATTTTGATAATCATCACAATAATGATGCAAAGTACATTTAATATTCATTCGAAAATGCCACTTTCAAATACTTTCATACGAGAAGATGCTCAGTCACCTCCAAAAATTCGTAAGTCAAATTCTGGAAGTCTAATTTTAATATCAAAATATGAAAATGCACCATCTGAATCCCAAACACGATCAACAGTTAGTCACATTATTAGAAAGCATAAGCACTTCAAGACCAAAGATGAAAAAGATTTTCAAATTATTCCTCCTCAAAGTAACCCTGCAAGAGTAAGGTCTGATACAAATGAATTGGAAGAATATAAAGGACCACAGTTGGTAATGTTTACTCTCGAGGATGCGATTCCACTTGTTCCTGCTTATCCAATAATTAAGTCAAGGAAGAAACCAAAGCTGACACCCAAAATGGAAGGAACTGCTGCTACAAGTAACTCTTACTCTTCCATTTTCCCAAAACCAACATGGAAAATGAAATCAAATCCAAAAGTTTATTTTAACATAAATAACAGAACTGTTAAAACTAAAGTTAAAAATCAAGTACATAGAAATAATCCAAATTCTATGAAAAACCAAAAAAGTAAAGATAGTAAAGATAGTAAAAGAAGTAACGATCACTTAGTGCCAAGTGAGATCACAGACACGTCGAGGACTAATAATAATAATAACAACGTCTTAGAAGTCTATAAAGGACACCAAATTGATTCCCAAAATGATTACATACATGATTTTATTAAGTTTACAGATGCAACCAATGCTTTTGATGACATTGAAACTATTCTGAATCAACCAAATATTGATACAAGACATATGTTTTCCAATGACACACCTAAAAAAGAGAAAGAGATCCCACCAGATGAATTTCACAATATTCAATATGATCAAGAGAGCAAAAATATTAAATTCTCAGCATAATAATGGGCAAACAATAGTAGATAACAATGAAGATAAAACCTTTGACCAAAAAAGAAAAAATAATTACGCTCTTCCCGAAATAAAATATAAGACAAGAAATACCAACCTCAATTTAAATTTTAATTGGTTACCTCATCTCGTAAGCAAAAATGAAAGTAAAGTTGACGAAAGTTATAACAAAAGACTAAATAGTACTATTACAAAATGGTCAAAGCCAAGAAGATTTTACAATCTATTTAAGAGTGATCCTAAACCTAAAATATCTTCCTTAAATAACAGACTTTTCAATAATCAAGACTCTGAAATAGACGAAAACGCAAAACGTTCTACAGAGCTCTTTTCAGAATCGGATCAATCAGATCTAGCGTGGCCAAAGTTTATTAGGCCTGCGAACAAAATTGGGAATAAAAAGCTTCAATACTCTATTAATAGTTCGGTAAATGATATCATAAGGAACAACAGTAAAGGAAACCGTCCAGCGATAATAAATAAAACTTTTATTACCAAACTAAAACCAGCGATCGAACTTTCCATTAAAAGTGACAACGAACATAATAAAAGTATTTCTCTAGATCAAAATACTGATATCCATTTATCGATGATAGGAAATTCAAAAAATGAATTGCAACTAAAAGCGCAGAGTATGCAAATACAAGAACAAAATATTTCAGATAAGGTGAAACCCCAACGAAGTTCGACAAAAGCAATACGCATGACAAAAAAGGTACCCTTGAGTCCAACACCTCAAGAACAGGAGACAGGAATAAATGAGAAAGGCCCATCCCTATTTAGAAAGTCAAAGAGGAGATTTGCAACTTTAAGATCAAGAATAAATTCTAGTTCAAAGCCCACTAAAAAAATGCTACCTCTAGAATCGCAGGATTTGCAGACCCAAATCTACAAACTAAAAAATCTTGAAACAAATAACCGTGAACTTCATTCGCATTCCATTAACAAAGAAACAAAAACAACGTCGCAACATTTAGACAAAGCCAAATCAAATGAACGAATGGTAAGAAAACCAATAAAAAGTACTTTACTTCAAGATAAAACAAAAGACTTTGTTTTCTTCAAATGGAATCCAATAAGAATAATCACTAACGGTAATGAAACAAATTCAAAAACAATTAAACCCGAAAACATAAAAAAACAAAACGAGGCCAGTAATAGATCATTAGAAGAATGACAAGCGTCCAAAATCAATACTATGAAAACAGAGGAGGTTCTCTACACACAAGTCAACAATTGATGCAACATTTAAATACTAAGAAGAAAGGGTATAATCCAGTTTTAAAAACTAACAGCTATGCTAATGTTCTCTCAAATTAATAAACAATTTTAAAAATCGACCTTATTATCATAAATTTAATAATTAGGTAAGAAAATGAAATATATATATATATATATATATATATATATATTATTATATATATATATATTACATATATATATTATACATAGCATATATATATATTGTTATATATATATATATATATTATTATATTATATATATATATATATATATTATATATATATTATATATATATATATATATATATACATATATATATATATATATATTACATATATATATATATATATATATATATATATATATATATTATATATATATATATATATATATATATATATATATATATATATATATATATATATATATATATATATATATATATATATATATATATATAATTTGTTGTTCATGAGGAGTCGTGTGTGATTTGTGGTGTTTCGAAAACTGGATATTTTTGTGTATAAGTGGGACAAAGCCATGTTTGGGTGGTTTCGCGTCTTGCCTTACGGTTACATAGTTAAGAATATCATGAAGATAAGTGATTTGTGTAAGGTTGATTTCTGAATAAGTGCTAGGTTTATGTTGTATTTAATTAGGGTATAGTGCATTACCTTATGTTTATTTTTTAAACTGTTAGTATTTAAATGAAGCAAGTTGATTAGTTATGAGCATGGGGAATATGAATTTCTGTGTGTGAATCTCCTCATAAATGGCAGAACCATGTTGGAGAATATTGATTAGGCGTTTGAAGATGGTGCGTTTAAAATGATAAATTAGAGTTGGTAGATGCTTTACTAATAATGAGTAGGTTTGTCTTCAACTGCGTAATCTATTACATTTCGGGCAGACATAAGCTCTGGGACAGGAATTTAATTCTATATCTCTGGAAAATAGGATGAGTTGGGAGCGTACACCGGATTTGCTCACCCCAAATTCTGAAAGTGAAGTAAGTAAACGAATATCTCGGAGTCCAGACGCTGCTGGGGTGACGATCCCGAGGATAGAACCTCCAGCAGGAGGTAAGGAGAGAGTTATCCCTTTGAGGAACCACCACAACGTTCCTAACCAACAGACAAAAGTTTTCTCCATATATATATTTTATTTTTATTTTTACATGGTGCCACCACTCATAGGCGGGAAAAAAAAAAAAATAGAAAAGTAAAATCCAGCCAAATCCTTGCCTAGCGCAATTCTAAGGTGGGCGCAGACATGGGCCTTAACGAGAGGAAGATAGAGCAGGAAAAGCAGATGATGGCAAGGAGTTCCACAAAACTGATATGACTGAAAAGGAGGAACCACAACGAACGAGCCTTGATTCTCCAAAATTCATGTGAAAGCAAAGCACCTCTTGTGTTACGACGGCGAGGCAGTGGTGAAGGAATGCGAGGTCAATTCACTCAAACACATGTCGTTGTAATACCTAAAGAAAAGAGAGAGTGCGCCAATGTCACGTCGCAGAAAAGGGGGGGTCAAGGTAGTCAGAAAGTAGGAGACAGTTTATAAGTCTCTTAGTTTTAGTCTCAACCCTATCCAAAAGAAGGGTGTCACCGGAACAACCCCAAATGTCAGAATAGTACTCAATACAGGGGCGGATAAGACCCTTATATAACTGGAGTAACTGAGCAGAAGAAAAATATTCAAGCAATCTGAACAGAATTCTCAGCTTCTTTGAGGTCGTCTTTGCAACCGAAGTGATATGGGGCCTCTATTTATGTTCAGTCCAAGAATGTTTATGCTGTTAACAGGTGAGGCGTTAGAGCCGTCGAAGGGGATAGGAAAGTTTGTAGGTGTTTTTGAGATACAGATGAGAAGTTGAATTTTTAAAGAGTTGAACTTCACAAGATTGCGGTTCTCCCACTGAGAAAACACGACCAGGTAGGCAAGAATTGAGTCTGAAAGCTGTAAACGAGAGACAACTCTACATGCAAAAGAGGGGGCAGATTTGAAATGAGTGGAAGAATGAAGAGTTTAGTCATTGGCATATATATATATATATATATATATATTATATATATATTACTTATTATATATTATAGCGATATTAGTATTATTATTATTATATATATTATTATTATTATATATATATATACATATACATATGGAGTATATATATTATTATTATTATTATTATTATTATTATATATATATATATTATTATTACAAATGTTATTATTATATTATTATTATTATCATATTATTAGCAGTTATATATATATATATATTTATTACATATATATCAATCTGGTATAAAATTTTTAAAGATATTATTCTCATTAGGTTATAATTATTCTAATTGTTTGTTATTATTATTAATAATATATATATTATATATTATTATATATATTATTATTATATATATTATTATTATTATTATTATTAATCCTTTTATATATTACATATATATTATTATATTATATTATTATTATTATTATTATACATACATATTATACATATATATATATATATTATACAGTTATATATATATATATATTATATATATATATATATATATATATATATATATATATATATATATATATATATATATATATATATATATATATATATATATATATATATATATATATATATATATATATATATATATATATATATATATATATATAAACGAAAGGATTTATTCCTTGAGAATTTTAAATATGTTATGAAAAGGTTTGAATTGACAGTTGCAAACATGTATTTGTTTTTTTTATTATTTACAGAAAGACCAAAGCCGTTTCGATCTCACTTCTGAGACCATCATGAGAACTAGAAGAAAACAATGTTGGAAAACAGCAATTAAAAATAGTGCAATATAATCAATCTGTGAACATAATTGTTGAATTCAAAAACTAACAACTTTAATATTATAATTCTCGAAAACTTAATTTTAAGCCTAAATTTCTCCTCTCTTCATCAGTCTCATGACATGTAAGTTACTCTCATAGTAAAAGTTCCATTGATATTTTATAAAAGTTGTTGACATTTATTATTATTATTATTATTATTATTATTATTATTATTATTATTATTATTATTATTATTATTATTATTATTATTATTATTATTATTGTACTATCTTTTAATTGGTATTTTTGTCATTGTTTTTTTCTAGTTTTGATGATGGTTTCAGAAGTGTGATGGAGATGTCGATGGTGTTTCTGTAAATAAAAAAAAACATGTTTGCGGCTGTAGTTTCGATCCTTTATATATATATATATATATATATATATATATATATATATATATATATATATATATATATATATATATATATATATATATATATATACATCTATATTAGTTATTATTTTTTATATATATATATATATATATAAGAAGAAGATATTATATATATATATATATATAAGTATATATATATATATATATATATATATATATATAGTTATATATATATATATATATATATATATATATATATATATATATATATATATAAACCTGGCACCAAACTGTTAATCCTTTAAACATTAATAAACGATATTTGAACGGCTTAGCTTTTAAGTTAATTTTGAAAATCATTAACGTAAGTTCTTTAATCGGAATATTTGTAAACAAAGGTTAAAGTCTGTTCGGTTTAGCATTACACACGGGATACTTAAATTCTAAATACCTATTTAGATGCTTCAAAACTATTCTTTATTTTTTGATAATATACAACGTGATCAAACCTATCAACAAATAATGGCATCAATTATCTACAAAACGAATACCAGTCAAGATGCAATTTTCAAACCAAGTTGAAAAACGAGAGCCAACAACACTCCATTCATCATACTATGAGTATCTTCTAAGTATTGACCACTTGCATAATTTATAGCAAGATTTATTGTATTTAGCTTGTAAAAATAAGTAGCAATTTTTGATGCGCCCATATATATATATATATATATATATATATATATATATATATATATATATATATATATATATATATATATATATATATATATATATATATATATATATATATATATATATATATATATATATATATATATTAATTATTCTTGTATCAAGTATAGTTATAATACTTTATATTTATTACAAAGGGCCATTAAACTTTAACCAGAGATGAGAATGTAATTAGCTACATGTATATTTATTATCTTTACAGACGAAAAACATCAGAAGTACTTTTCAGAAACAAATAGATTTGATTAAAGCACTTTTATTGTGTAATAAAAGTATATATATTTCTTGTTAAACATATTTTTCAAATCAAATTAAAAACAAAGTGTGTATGGCAAAACATACTCGTATATGATTATAAGCATTCCAGATTCTGGGATAGTAGACAAACTTGTACAAATACTATAAATTATTATTATTATTATTATTATTATTATTATTATTATTATTATTATATTATTATTTATAGTATATTTATATTAATATATATATATATATATATATATATATATATATATATATATATATATATATATATATATATATATGTATATATATATATATATATATATATATATATATATATATATATGTTATATATATATATATATATATATATATATATATATATATATATATATATATATATATATATATATATATATATATATATATATATATATATATATATATATATATATATATATAATATCAAATAAAAATTTCTTTAAAATATTATTTATTAATCCATTTTTGGAGGAAAACTGCCAAGACTCCATGCCCCACCACGACAGCTCAAAAAAATTTGATGCCTCCTTATGATGAAAACAGATTTGCCGTAGAATAAGGTTTAATAACAATATGTTAAATTTAGAAATTTCACTTTAAGCTTACCATTTTTTTTGTTAAAAATAACATTTAAATTTATCAAATTTGACAGTCTCAAATTAGTGAAATGGAAGAAACTGACAATCATAAAAATTGTAATTTTTGGTTTTAACTTATTTAGCTTCGGTGATAAAACTTCTCGTTTTTTGATATCTAGTAAATTTCCTTTTTAATAAATCACTTTCAACGCTAAAACTACATTCCACCAGATACGAAGATGGAAATGGTAACAATAATTCTCATACCAATGTAGTTGAAAATTTTGTCACTTTTAGTTTGTCTTTTATCATAGACCCACAACCTCGTTCATTTTATTTTGAATGTGGTTTTAATTTCAAATAGTTCTTGATGCTTTAATTTCATTTCAGATAGGGTCACTATGAATGATTCCGTTAGCCATGATAGAAAATAAATTCCATTAAATCAGAAAATCTATACCAGCAATTTAAAACTTGAGCTAGCATATTTGGGGGATCAAAAATGACAAGTGTATATACTGTAATTTCAGGAATGTAATAGCCAAATGTCTTAGTTTTTAAATCAACAAGTGTCACATTTGCTACATGAAGTCGATTATTTTAGTCAACAAATCATATATGATTGAACAAGTAGTTGAGATTTAAATTGACTGATTAGCTTTAGTTTTTGAGTCAATTTATCTTTCAGAATCATATATATATATATATATATATATATATATATATATATATTTTATATAATATATATATATATATATAATATATATATATATATATATATATATATATATATATATATATATATATATATATATATATATATATATAGCTAATATATATATATATATATATATATATATATATATATATATATATATATATATATATATATATACACATACAATAAAATATAAATACAAAATTATTTATCTTATGAGATCCTTATCACCATCATGCAACAATCATCTAACATTCCCTTTGTGCCTAAGCCCCATTAATGAAATATCTTGATGGAAAGGCTCACTAAGTTCGTTGTTCCCGTCACTACAATTTTGCAGAAAGACATCCATTCATGATTTCAAAAAGGAATTTTCAGTGACATATTGCACCCAAGTTATTCATATGAATGCATCAGATCTTCTACAAGTTCTCTGAAATTTTTAGTTTTGAAATTCCCAGAAATCCATTCAAAACCTTTTTAAAAGATTCCCATGCTGCTTCCTCCTGGTCACCTAACGCTGCTTCAAAATGATTGTCTTTAAAAGGTTACTTGATTTGTAAAAAGATGGAATATTCCTGGTTTTACTTTCTTGAAGCGGAACCTGGGGAATTCTTGACGTGAATACATGGCCATTCCCATCTAAAGCTTTATCAAAATTCTTCATAAGTATTGGTAGTAATCCATGCTTGGCTCTATCAAAGGGCTTTTATACATTTTTCATTCCAGGTGGTAATGATTGTCTTTGGGGCCAATTTCTTGGCATAGAGGGTGTTTCACACGTGGCTAGCTCACTCACACAGATAACCGTACTAAGTGTAGCCAGCTTGCACTTCTAATAAAATGACAATTACCTAGAAATCACTACAAACTTCCCACAGATAATTCAATTCTAATATTCTACTCCTACCAGAATGTTGCACACATTTGGATAAGTTTCCTTTGGGCTGGAGGCTGGAGCCTATGCTACATGAATGGAAGGCAACTCATTGTAAGGGGAATGCTTTACAACTTGTCTTTGAGAATCAATGAATAGTTCCCACAAATAAGGAATGAGATTAATAGTCATTGCACCCATCAATGTTTTTGCAATTAGTGAAATCATGTTTAGTTTTAAAAACTGCTTCGAGAATCTGGTGCGAAATGTTATTTTCACTGAGTGGTGTAGAAAGTTCTACTGTTGTAACCTGAATGTCCAAAAGATCTTATGCAAGTTTTCCTCTGGTCTAAATTAGAAAAAATAATTGTTTGATTCTAGTTTGTCAAAGTAATATTTTATGATACAGTTCTTGTTTCACAAAAATTACCTATATATATATATATATTATTATATATTATATTATATATATATATCTCAACTAGAGTAACATATATATATATATATAAATTATATATATATATATAAACTTCTATACAATATGTACAATATATTATATAAACATAATAATATAAAATATATTTTTTATATATATTTTATTTAAATATATATATATATATATATATAATATATAATATATTATATATATATATATATTATTATATATATATAATATATGATATATATATATATATATATATATTATATTATATTTATATAATATCCTCCATTTGTTCCACGACTGAGGGTAAGGGGCGTAACATGCACCGGAATAGCAAAGATTAAGTGGAGGCGCATGACGTAACTCAAAAGTAAAGCTCCCCATCCCTTTACCATACCCTTCAATACTTTGTAGAAGAGTAGAAGGCCTTCTAGTGATGATGTAAGAAGTCAATTTGAAAAGAAAAAAAATTAGGGCAACAGCACCAATAACGTGAGACGATAAGAGACAATGTTGCACATCTTTCCTAGGTCAAGACGCAAAACCATACCCCTCGCAAAACCACGCCATTCACTCCTATCATGCACCTTTTCTCGCCTCTGATACTAACATTTCTTTACTAATCAATCCCAGTTTTCTTTGTCCCAGGCAGTTCGATTCCCACCACACTTACCACTATACACCGCTTAGTCACAGGACTATCATCCATTCTGTTCATATGACAAGACCCATCTCAATGCCCTCTCATTTATTCTCCTCATTTACGCCTTCTTTACACCACACAATCCTAATGTTCTCATTCCTCATTTGATTGTTCGACCACTAAAAATTTTCAAAGATTATCCAAATCTAAACATTTAGCATCAAGTATGATACCTCTTAGTCCATACATGTCTTCACTACTACACACTAACGCACGGTAATAGCATTACCCTCATGCAAACTTTTGGTTACACTCAAGACTAAGTTCTTTTAGTTCCTTTGTATCACCAAGGATTATCTACACCAGTCCACCTTCCTACATTCACAACTTTCCTACTACGACTCTGCATCATCCGTTCCCTTCTCATACAAACATATACCCTAAATATTTGTATGGTGGTTACTGTTAAAAAAAAAAAAAAAAAAGCATACTCAGCACCAAAACTTGACTTTTACACCCAGGACTCTCCTTCATCTACTACCATATCTTACTCTATCTACAATACTTTCAGACCCTCCTTTTAACCGACACCCTGCCACCCCCCCTACCACCTCTTCAAACTTTCTTCAATTCGCAAACACAAGAAATCAAATCCTCCGTCGTACAAAAAACCAGGCCAAACCCTACATTTCCTTCATTCCATCAGTGGATAACACTTCCCTTGCCACCCTTACCTCTAAATTCTTTTCCAATCACTTTATTACCAAAACCTTATCCCACCGCAGGAGACAAAAAAAAAAAAACAATCCTTCTAATGGGCTTAATATTAATTAAACCATTCACTTTCAAACAACTCCATTTATTCTTAACACCCGCATCACAAAGTCGTCAACCATACTTTTGATTCATTCAGAAGCCTACACCAACACAATATATTACTACCTGTTACAGAGCCTTCTTATTAATCCTGTCATACGCCTTTGCAAGTCCACTACCCTTAAATAAATTTAATTTTTCTTGTCTTTCATTTTCTCAATCATTGTGTCAATTTGAAAATTCAATGATCTACACATCCTCTAACATTTCTAAATGCACCTTTATTCTTCGACCAATTTCATCCCTCTGGATGTCACGTTGACGCACTCGAATAAATTTATTCCCCTATCGTTCCACATTTACCTATATCCCCATATCCTTATAGTAAAGGGTACTATTACTGTTCCCATCCAGATCCTTCAGACTTATACACTCCATAGATTACTGTGCCAACAGCAAATTTCCAGTATCCAGTGCAAACAAAATTGTTAAGTCCTAACATCCTCACGTCCAAACTATTCAGTTTACCTTAACTTTTCCTCCTACGAATGAAACTTTTAATCTCCTTTTTCCCCCTTATAAATTATCTATATAGTCTTTCTTTCGAGACCCCACATTTCTTTTACGCACCACTGCCTTCTCTCCTCTCTCCCTTTTAAATGGCATTTGGGCATCCCTCCTTCCTTTTTACCACACCACTATTGACATTCTTACCTTCAACACTAGCACATCCACATCTTTCTCTTGCACTACTAACAAAAGGTTTCATTTATTTTCCAGATTTGTTCAGTTTCACCTTGTTCACAATTCAACTCATTTATTGTTCAAGTGCTGCTCACAAACTTTTCTTATAACCTTGCTTACCTAATTCTCCTCTTGTTCTTCCCACTGTACATCCCTTATTCTTTTTTCCTCTCCAAAACCATAATGCTTACATTGGTTAACATCATGCTTAATGATATTCCCAAGCATCAACCCGCTTAATGATATTAACAGTCCAATCACATAGTTCAAACATCTCCTCTTCACCATACCAAAATCGAATCATACCTTTCTCACTTTGAACTTTCTCGTATCTACTCAGCTCTCAGTATACTTATGAATAATCTTGTACCCGAAGAATATATTACTTACACATACTCCTCTTCCACCCAAGAAAATTAAAAATCATTCTTCATACCATTCCTGTTTTCTCCCTCAACCCCAAAGGCACCTGTTTTATCTTCCCTTTTTTCAATCATCTATCCAACCATTAAGTCGCCCAACAACAATTAACCTTGAAGCTCCTACTCATCCCTTCCAAAACATCATTCAGATTACCCCAGAAAGTCACTCTTCTCCTCAACATCACCCTTAGATAGACCATATTGTTATTAACCACACAACCTTGCACCATTTCAAACTATAAATTTAATCTATTAGAATCTCATACTCACACAAACAAAATCCAGACACATAGCCCGTTACCAACGAAGGTCACTTAATGCCGATGAATCGCATCTCACTGCTGCTCCCCCTCTCATTCCGTACCCACTCCGAACAACACCTATTTATATCTCACTCCACTCATCTTGGTCTCCTGTTCATGTCCTCTTTTAATCACAGCAAGCAAATCAAATTTAGCCTTTTCGTAAATACATTCATTATAAGAACCTCTCTCCTCTTCTCCTTCGTCATATTATTCCTCATAAAACATTCCGATGGTACAGAAAATTCATACAATTTCGCCGAAAGATAGAAGGTTCGCTTTACTAGTCGCTACCAGCTACGAGGTTTGCATAAGCAAAGCATTCCTAGCAGAGATAAGCGGTAGGGTAGGCCAAGACCCAACATACCACGTGTCCCTTTGGTCAACACTTCTACAGACAACAGAACAACAGCACTTGAATTCCCTCCCCACGTATGAGAAAGGTGTTTCTGTAATAGTAAGTATCAGTGTATTTTATGGTGTGTTGTGATTCAGAGAGTTTTATTTTCCCGTGTAAAGAGTGTGCGTATGGAGAGCAAGAGAGCGAACCATTGGAGCAGTGTATCTGTCATGGGATGTACCTACACCCCAAATGCCATTCTTCACAAGATCCTATTGAAATACTAAAATTTAAACTTCTTAATCGAGTACCCCTCACGGTCTACGCTGACTGGTGGTAACTTTTAAAATGAATAGAACCATCGCACTAATCCAACGAGATGAGTAGCGAGATAAGTAATCAACTCTACAAAATAGCTGTGAAGAGGTGACATATTATGGAACTGATCTCATAAGATGTATATAATATATATAATATTATATAGTATATTATATATATATTATGATATATATTATAATATAATATATATATATAATATATATATATATATATATAATTATAATAAGTGTATATATTAACGGCATTGTGCGGTCCCGATAGCGGCAAAGTGACCCTCAGACTAAACATTCTGTTCACCAATCACTCCGATCTTACATCTCAATAACTATTCTATGTGAGGCACCTCGTACCTCGCGTCAAACACACTGATAGTGCACTGCCACTAATCTAGGGAAAAACTTGCATTTGATATACAGAATCTGATCTCGCACCCAAAAAAAAAAATTGTTCAGGGTAGAATTTAAGGACTTCAAAGATCAAAGAATACCTAAAAGCAACAATCCAAACGTTGCTCATAATTAGGAGAAAAGATGGGAACAGTTCAAATATAAATTAGATATATATATATATTATATATATATTATATATATATATCATAGTATTATATATATATATAATAATAATAGTATATTATATATATATGTAATATATATATCATATATATACTATATATATAATATTAAATATATAGTAATAATATAGTATATATAATATATTATATATATAGAATATAGTATAAATTCATATATATACGTATATATATATATATATATATATAATATATAGTTAAATAGTATATATATATATATAAGGTATAGGTATATTTAGTATTATATATATATATATATATATATAGTTATACTATATATATATATTATATAGTTCCGAACATAGGAACAAAACCCTGTTTGACACCACTCCTTAACTTCAATTTAAATGTGTCTGTTCGTGGAAGGAGGGAATTATATTTAGTCTGGGAGAGGTGTTGATGGTGGAGCCTTCTGGTAGGTCCCCACTATGAGTAGAGGTTGTAGTCAGACAACACATAAATTATTTTTTGACTAAGCATTTGATTAAAGGGTGTTTAAACAGGTTTTATATTAGTATATGTATGCAATGTTTCAAGCCATTCTATATTGTTTCAGAAAATCCACAGGAGTTCGGAATAAAGAATTTTTTTTTCTAGTTGTAATCTTCTAAAAAGAATTTTGTTTTCTTAACCCAGTTTAATCAAGTTTCTTCGGCTAATACCGAGATATAGTAATAACATAGTAGTTGCAAAAGTGGTGTAATTTTAATTTAACCAGTAAAAGCTGAATTATGAGAAGAATAATTGAGCCTGTAACTCAAAAAATAATAATCCTTTTATGACATTTGTGAAAAGCTAGTGTTTAGAGACTAAAATAGTGAAATACATAATATCCTCTCAACTCAAAACAACCTCCTAATATCCTACTTGCAGAAGTGAAAGTAGTAAAAAAAAAGCCCCAAATCACACTTCTTCAATGTGAGAAATTAAAATAATTGGTTTAAGAAATTGCCTCTTTAGAGCGTAGAAGTATTCATGTGCTTGATGTTCTGATATGCATATGCATTCCAAACATTTGCATATCCACAATGGCATTTCTTATTCAAGTTTTAGCTTCTTCCAGCTGATCAAAGTTTGTTTAAAATTATTTCTCTACATGAGTACTCCATTCAGATAAAAGGAATATCAATGCTGAGCAGTGAAAAAAGAAAAAAAAGAAAACCAAAACATAAAATAAGGAGACAGTGTATCCTATATTTGAACTTTTCACCTTGGGGTATATGGTCTGCCCTTGAGCTTTCGAATGCTGAAACCAATCTTTTGCAGATTCAAGACCCCTTGTTCTCACAATGAGGAAATTCGCGATAAACAATAATAAAAAATATAGGTTGACACTACGCATTGAACTAATTAATAAAGAATACCAGAGGTCTTTAAATTAAACTTCATAAAAGCTGAGTCCTGATTAGAAGCAGAAAGCCTCTTCACCTTACAGAAAGTGTATATAGACTTCGTTTGCAAGAAGGCAATCTCCGTATGCTGCTCTTAAAAACTTCCAGTGACCTATAACGTGAGCTGCTAATAGTAGCTCACCCTTCATTACGGTTAACCTTAAATTTTGTCTAGGAAGTCCCAACAAACTAATAAAACAATATCCAACAAACAACTTAATAATAATTATATCAGGTTCGCTGACTTGAAATGCAAAAAAGTTAATTGTGAAATTTAGAATAAATGAATTATTAAAGATCTTTCTCTTATTCTCAAAGATTTTTTTTTTGGACATATTCCATTAAATTGTTCATTTAAGAATTTCATATTTCTGTTAAATTGCAATACATGTCTGCAAAGTCACCGCGAAAATTTGTGAATTAAGGGAATTAGATGAAAAATAGCGGGAAAATTTTCGTTAGTAGCTGTGAAAGAGCACAAATTCTTACAACGAAGATAATAAAATTTCTTAAATTTTTATATATATATTGAAGAGCAGTTTTTAGAAAAGGGTTTGTTAGGGTTTGACAACTGTCACAGGTTTGATATTCTTACACCATCAATCCCCTTTACACGCCCTGCAGTGTGCACCGAATAGTATCTTCGAGGAAAGCCCGTTTCCGCTAGGGGAAGCGGAAGCTAAAAAGCTGTGTAGGGTAATATATATATATAGGGATATATAATATATAGTATAGTATAGTATATAGGATATTAGTAATATAATATATAGGGTAGTAATTATCTAATAGATAATTTTATAGAATATAATAGTATAATATTATATATATATATATAATAGTATAGTAGTATAAGTAATATATATATATGTCTGCGGAGAGAAAGCACGCGGGACCAACACGCGTACCCGAGCTGAAGGGCCTCTCTCCCTTATTCCGTAGAGTCAAAGGCTCGATTGAAGATTTGAATAATTCGAGGTCAAAAAAGATATTAATAAGAAGTAATTAAGGTAGATGGTTCGAAAGTGTTGAATGTCTAGTAAGCACATGCAACCAACTGACACCATTTCAGAAGGTTACGAGCAGGTTAGGCTATTTCCGTAACTGAGGGAGATTTGTCTACGACTCCGTTGGCCTGGCTTTACTTGTGCTACTAGTTCAGGCGAGGATTGTGAGTTTAATTTAAATTCGCGAATTGTGAGTATTACCTTACAGGTCCTGTCTTAAACCCAAATGAAGGTTTACTAACTATCAGTGTTTCCGGATCATTATGCTATCAATGAAGTCTCATATATTGTTTCGTTGGAGAGCTAATCAGATCATTTTTTCAGTAGTAAGAATAAAAAGATATGAATAAACAGAATCAATCATAGAATATCAGAAATCTAAGGATCAATAGACACCACTTTAGAAAAGTTCATGTTTACTGAGATTTAGTTCTAAGAATATCATACATGTGGAGGTTTGTGGAAACATATTAGAAGATAATCACAATCACTGGGCCGAAACAACAAACTATAATAAAGTTATATGAAAGTTATATGATTAATGTATTCATATTTTAATTAGTTAAATTACACTGGCAGAATTATACTTAAAATCCCATGTATTGATTGATTCATGTACATAAGTCAGGATCAGATTCAAGAGTTGGAAACCAACGAACCAATAGTCATTTCGTGCAATGAGAGTAAGGCAGGAAATAGAAATTCTGACTGATCGATTTGAGCTAATATATCAACTAACTGAAGAATTTTGTGGGGGCATAAACAAAAAGAGGACATAGAAAAAATTGAATGAAATCAAAGTATTGTAACAGGAACTGAAATTGAGACCAGAGACTGAAATTGAGACCAGAGACTGAAATTGAGACTCGAAGATTGAAATCTGAAGCCAGGAAATGAAACCGTAAACCCTGTAACTCAAAAAAAATAATAATTCCTATGAACATTGTGAAAGCTAGTGTTAAAAGACTTAAATAGTGAAATACATATTCCTCTCAACTCAACAACCTCCTAATATCCTACTTGCAGAAGTGAAAGTAGTAAAAAAAAAGCCCAAATCACACTTTCTTCAATGTAGGAAAATTAAATATTGGGGTTTAGAAATTCCTCTTTAAGGAGTATGAAGTATTCATGTGCTTGATGTTCTGATATGCATATGCATTCCAAACATTTGCATATCCACAATGGCATTTCTTATTCAAGTTTTAGCTTCTTCAGCTATCAAAGATTGTTTAAAATATTTCTACAGTGGAACTCCATTCAGATATAAAGAATATCATCTGAGCAGCTAAAATAAAAAAAAGGAAAAACCAAAACATAAAATAAGGAGCAGTTTATCCTATATGAACTTTCACCTTGTGTATATTCTGCCCTGCTTTTCAATGCTGAAAACACAATCTTGCAGTTCAAACCTCCTTGTTCTCACATGAGGAAATTCGGGGATAAACAATAATAAAAATATAGGTACACTTACATTAACTAATTAATAAAGAAACCAGAGGTTCTTTTAAATTAAACTATCATTAAAAGCTAGTCCTTATTAGAAGGAAACCTTCTTCACTTACAAACAAGTTATATAACTTGTTTGCAAGTGAAGGCAATCTCGATGCTGCTCTTAAAAAAAATCAGTGACCTATAAAGTGACTGTCTAATATTGCTCACCCTACATTCATTCGGTTAACTTAAATTTTGTCTAAATTCCCAACAAATAATAAAAACAATATCAACATAGACGAATCTTTAATAAAATTGTCTCAGGTCCTGACTTAGAATTGGCAATAATAAGGTTAAATTTAACAGTTTAGACTAGAATAATTGATTAAAGGAATCTTTCTCTTATTCTCAAAATTGTTTTTTGGGAACATTATATCTTATAATGTTTCAATTTAAAATTATATTGGTAAATGCCCTATAAAATGTCTGCCAAGGATCCAAATTGTGACAATTAAGGGAAGGTGTAGATGAAAGTTAGTGCTGGTTTCATTTATGCTTTTCAAGCTTTTAGAGGAGCAGAGACCACCATTTTTGCTTAAATATTCGGTGCGAAATAAAATTAAATGTCCTTCCTAATTTTATATATATTTGAAAGGCATTCTTGAAGAGAGAGTGGAACCAAGGAACCATGCAACAACCAGACTTTTATTTTTAACACATCAATCCACCTTACACGCCCTGCAGCTGGGCACAAATATCTGAGGAAGCCCGTTTCCCGTAGGGAAGCGGAGAGCTACAAATGTGATATATATAGTATCATAAGTGATATACATTATATCATATATATATATTATTATTATATATATATAAGTATATATATATAATAGGATATATTTAATAATATTATATAATATATACTATTATATATTAATTATATAGTATATATAGTATATATATATTATATATGATATATATATCATAGTAGTAGTATATATATATATATGTATATGTTGCTATATACAGTATATAGAAAAAACCATCGTACCGACTGAAGTTGCCTCTTCTCCACTTTTCTCTCTGATGAAAGGTCGATGAAGATTGAATAATTCCGAGGTCAAAAGATATATAATAAGAAGTATTAAGGTGATGTTCGATAGATGTGGTTTGAAGTGTCTAGTAAGGCACAGGCCAACCAGACTACACACAATCAGAGGTTTACGAGCAGGTTAGGCTATTTCCGTAACGGAAGGAGATTGTCTCCGGACTCCGTGGCCTGCATTACTGGGGAGTGGTGACTACTTCAGGGAGGATTGTGAAGTGTTTTCTTAATTTGAAATTCGCAATGTGTGAGTATTACCTACAGGTCTTGTCTTAACCCCAAATGAAGGGTTTACTTAACTATGGCTGTATTCCGGAAATCTATTCTATCAATGAAGTCTTCATATATTTTTCGTGGAGACTAATCCGATATTTTTTTTCTTTAATAAAAATCAAAATATGAATAACAGTTCTCTGATTGGTTATCAATAATCTAAGGATATAGACACACTAGAAAAAGTTTATGTTAACTGAATTCGTTCTAAATATAACATGTGGGAGGTTTGTGAATAAATAAAGATAACACAATCCACTCCCAAACACAAACTATAAGAAAAGTTATATGAATTTGATGTATTTAATATATTTTAATTAGTTAAGATACATGGAATTAAACTTAAATATCCCATGTATATTATGCAGTTATGTAGCATAGAGTTCAGGAATCGATTCAAATAGTGAGAAACCAAACGAATCCAAATATCATTGCGTGCAAGAGAGTTAGACGGGAGGAAATCAGAAAATTCTGACTCGATATGACTAATATTATTCATACTTAACTGAAGATTTTGGGGGATAAACAAAAGAGCTGAATTCAAACAGGAATGAAATCAAAGATTGTAACCAGGAACTGAAATTGAGACCAGAACTACAAAGATTGAAATCAAAGATTGGAATCAAAGATTGGAATCAGATTGAATCTGAACCAGAAAATGAAACCGTTAAACCCTGTAAACTCAAGAAAAAATAATCAATTCTATTGAAACATTGTGAAAGCTAGTGTTAAAAGACTTAAATAGTGAAATACATATTCCTCTCAACTCAACAACCTCCTAATATCCTACTTGCAGAAGTGAAAGTAGTAAAAAAAAAGCCCAAATCACACTTTCTTCAATGTAGGAAAATTAAATATTGGGGTTTAGAAATTCCTCTTTAAGGAGTATGAAGTATTCATGTGCTTGATGTTCTGATATGCATATGCATTCCAAACATTTGCATATCCACAATGGCATTTCTTATTCAAGTTTTAGCTTCTTCAGCTATCAAAGATTGTTTAAAATATTTCTACAGTGGAACTCCATTCAGATATAAAGAATATCATCTGAGCAGCTAAAATAAAAAAAAGGAAAAACCAAAACATAAAATAAGGAGCAGTTTATCCTATATGAACTTTCACCTTGTGTATATTCTGCCCTGCTTTTCAATGCTGAAAACACAATCTTGCAGTTCAAACCTCCTTGTTCTCACATGAGGAAATTCGGGGATAAACAATAATAAAAATATAGGTACACTTACATTAACTAATTAATAAAGAAACCAGAGGTTCTTTTAAATTAAACTATCATTAAAAGCTAGTCCTTATTAGAAGGAAACCTTCTTCACTTACAAACAAGTTATATAACTTGTTTGCAAGTGAAGGCAATCTCGATGCTGCTCTTAAAAAAAATCAGTGACCTACAAAGTGACTGTCTAATATTGCTCACCCTACATTCATTCGGTTAACTTAAATTTTGTCTAAATTCCCAACAAATAATAAAAACAATATCAACATAACAATCTTTAATAATAATTGTTCAGATTCTTATAGAAAAAATACGGCATACATATATCGTGGCACATTAGATAATACATTAAAATCTGCTCATCATTGAAGATCATACTTGACATATTCATTATTAAATGTTTCAGCACACTTATTTGTCTCCGCAAACATATTAACATCGGATTTTAAATCTTCAGACAGAACAGTGTCATATCACGAACCAATTATATATTTAACTAGTGTAGGCTCATACCATTTTTCTTAAAATTTCTTACAACGAAGATAATAAAATTTCCTTAAATTTTTATATATATTTGAAAGCATTCTTGAAAAGGGGGTTTGCTTAGGGTTTGGGACAACTTGTCACAGGGTTTGATATTCTCACACCATCAATCCCCTTTACACCGCCCCTGCAAGTGTGGCATCATATATCTCAGAAGCCCGTTTCCCGTAGGGGGAACGGAAGGCTACAAAGTGTATATATATATATATATATATGTATGCGGAAGAATATATTATATATATATTATATTAATATATATATATATATATATATATATTATAATAATATATAATTATATAAATTTATTATATATATATATATATATATATATAATTATATATATATATATAAATAATATATATATATATATATATATATATATATATATAATATATATAAAAATATTTTTTTGCGGAGAGAAGCACGCTGGGACCGAACACTCGTACCCGACTGGAAGGTGCCTCTCTCCACTTATTCTCGTAGAGTCAAAGGTCGATGAAGATTGAATAATTCGGAGGTCAAAAGATATAATAAGAAGTATTAAGGTGATGTTCGATAGATGTGGTTTGAATGTCTAGTAAGCACAGGCAACCAACTGACACCATCAGAGGTGTTACGGAGCAGGTTAGGCTATTTCCGTAACGGAGGGAGATTGTCTCCGGACTCCGTTGGCCTGCTTACTTGTGTGACTATTCAGGGAGGATTGTGAGTTTCTTTAATTTAAATTCGCAATTGTGATATTACCTACAGGTCTTGTCTTAACCCCAAATGAAGGGTTTACTTAACTATAGTGTTTCCGGATCTATCTATCAATGAAGTCTTCATATATTTTTTCGTGGAGACTAATCAGATATTTTTTCGTAGTAAAGAATAAAAATATAATAACAGTTCAATATAGAATCAAAATCTAAGGATATAGACACACTAGAAAAAGTTTATGTTTACTGAATTCGTTCTAAATATATACATGTGGGAGGTTTGTGAACATATAAAGATAACACAATCCACTCCCAACACAACTATAATAAAAGTTATATGAATTGGATTATATAATATATTTTAATTAGTTAAATACATGGGAATTATACTTAAAATCCCATGTATTATGATTATGTACATAAGTTCAGGAT